>JASKDV010200944.1:0-10899 GCA_032466395.1 Aegires albopunctatus
CCCCCGGCCCCACCCTATACTGCTCATTTTGAAGGAACCTTCTAGAAGTCACTAACACTGACCAAATGAGTCGTTCAGATGACACAAGGGTCAAATTAGTAGACACTTTACGTCACTCTCACTGTCGTCTGCCCTCACACGAGAGTTGAGATTCTGATGTCTAAGGTAAATTTCAAGGCATCTTCCTGTGTCCATCTAACGTTAATTGCTGTGTCTTGACTGTATAATAATTATTATGATGTCCTCAGGTAACCAGAAACTATTTTTGATTAAATGTTGTCATGATGTTCTGGCGCTATTGATACAGGGGTAGACGTGTCATTAATAGCTAAAGTTATCTCATTGGTCAATATCATTTGACTATACAATGCTAGTCTAAACACGTACTTTACCATTCATCCCGTATTATTATCCTAGGTGATAGTAATGTTATGGTAATAATGTTATACCAGTCACCAATTGACATTGTAAACCCACTTTGAAATATGGATCACGCCAAGAATGAGAGCCTTTTTCTATCAATATAACCCAGTTTGTTAAACGTAGGACAAATACAATGGAATAGAGGGGCGATACAGTGAAATCTCATAGGTACGTATACGCAAATACTACCGATCTCACACTAATTAACTCACTCTCAACATACCCAAACCTAATCTTTTGCCACACTGGACTCAGGTATTTTATTCACCTAGCAATCAGACTGTCAAGGTGAGATGGAAAGGGTAGTTAAATATCGAGAAACTAACGATTCTGGTGGTCGAGGAAAGACGTCAAATGGTATAAAAAAAAGATCAGAGAGTAACGATGATAGGAAAGTGTAGTGAACGTTGCGTCAGAATAGATGAAGCATGATTGGACAGCTGCTCTCAAAAAGATCTTTAAATTCGTGTATGTAATACATGTATTTGGATGCACCTTTGTGTGAAAACAGTGCGTGCGTGAGTGTGAGCGCGCGTATGTGTATGTGTGTGGAGGTAAGGTGATGGGGAGTGAGATGTTGGATGCAGGAAGCAGGGATTGGTTTGAGCAGTACTATCATAACAGATAATGAATGTTATAGGAGGAACTCATCAAATGAGAGCAACACTACCATGCCAGCCGTTCTTACTATTCTACCCGCTACAATGTCCTATCCTTGGGTATCAAAGAGGATTTACGCTAAGGATGAATCTTAATATTTTTAGGTTGATATTTATAGAAAATGAATTTATAATAGTTAAACCAATTATGAACTTATTATGTCTATTTTGATATAATAAGAGTGAGTAATTAGCGGGGTATGTAGTCGTGAATAGTGTGTGTGTGTGTGTGTGTGTGTGTTGGGGGGGGAGGGGGAGGAGGGCTTTCCATCTATTCTCTTATGTCCTATCTATCATTGCAACGCAAATTACGGAGTATTGCAAGTCTGCTATTTATCTAAATGCGCTTTGAAAAATACTTATCTTTCATTTATATAATATTTTTAGATTTAGCTGCTATGTCTAGGTTTCATTTGTTCAAAATATTGAAAAAGCAATTTCCTACTTCGATTTATTTTCACTGACGATTTTATGAAATGATTCCTGATAAACAGTGATAGCAATGCCGATGTTAAAAACATAATGAAATGTCATATTATCATAACAACTGTTTTAAATTTTTGAATCGTCGGGAACTAATGATGGCATGCATTCATCCGATATCGATAAGACTTGTTTTTCGTAATAATACTGTAATCTAGTCTTTTATTTCTCTAAAAGGATACCATTTATATTTAATTAGGGATGCATAATAACATAATTTCATGAACGAATAAAACGTTTTACGTCTCATATTTATTTCTAAAGAATGCGGATAATGAAAACTGGGATGGATTTTTCATATGGAAAAACTATTTTACTTGCTTTTGTGTATAGTAAGTATGATATGATATGATGTGATAATATGATAGGATAAGTAGAAGACCCGGAACATTTTGATGATTCATTAATTGTAATATTATTTTAATGTAATATAACCGGCAGGCCATGGTTTTGCTTTTAAGAAAAGACAAATTTGGTTCCTGCTTCCTGAGTTGCTTAGATCTAGATCTAGTTTCAAGTTCATGACCTGAAATTTGAGTCCCAGTCCCATTTTGTTGTGAACCTTTCTCTGCGATATTTCTGAATCTAATAATATCTGCTTATTGGCAGAGAAGGGGCAACAATTTCTTCTTGAATTAGAGTGTGACTTTTTGCTCCTAAATTAATTACCTGAATAATGTTCTTGATTCTACTACTTGGTCTGCAGATTGATACCTAGACCTACATTTTCTTCGTTGTGCCTTGCTATTTTAACAAGGTTCTAAGTATAATCTACCTTCCAAAGGTTCATATCTAGGTTTAGCTTAGAATCCGGTTATCTTCAATATCGTGTACAGCTATGGAATTTAAATCTATAATTTCTGAGATTTAAAAAATAAATAAATAAATAAAAAGAACTCAAGATTCTATATCTAGAGAGCTGAACTGCAAAGTGCCTCATGGATAGAGTCAGAGGTCAGAGTGATATTTTGAGAACCACGAGGAAGTCGGCAGGTCACAGGTCAATCAATGAGAAGGTCTCTGGTTTGAATTTCAATATCTAAATAAACCAACGTTGATTCTAGTGAAACCCAACAAGTTGCCCTTACACCTATCCACCAAATGCAGCTGCATACATTAAGGTCTGCCAGTCATCCTTTGTAAATGTGTAAATATTTTGTTGAACCAAAGAAGCAACATAATAATCTCCTTTTCGCTTTCTTTTTCTTTCTTTTTTTTTTTTTTAATTAATTAAGAATAGATTCATGTATAGCTCATCTCATCTAAGATGAGTTTTTCTAAGATAGAATCAGAAATTGCAGTATCTCATATATTATGAGGATGACTTGTGGGAATTGAAAAAACTTATGTATAACAGTATTTGATTCAACCAATTCTCCCGATCGACCGTTATTGTTGAATTGAATGCTCCTTTAAAATTATAGTGTTTGGACTATAATTGAATGTACCAACCACTTCACCAGTATTACACGGTTGCAGAAATATTTTTGCGAGCAATACAATTTAATTCATCCTTAATTCGTTATAATACTCTATATATTTGATCTGTTATAAGAAAATCAATACGAGTTATTAGGCTATGAAGTCAATTTTGTTCTTTGTTTTTGCGGTTCGATTAGTGAAAAGTTATAAAACATATCTTAGCGTGAAGATTTGGTGTGGAGATTATCACAAAACGTGTAAGAATCATCATAGTTGTGAACGTAAAGTCAACTGTGTATTCTTTAAGACAGCATTGATGACACCATGGTCGACTGGACAGCGTGGTCAGCTTGTAATCGATAGACCGTAAATTCGATTCCCGCCAGCTTTGATCCGATGTTGGGTCATTGAAAAAGTATTTCTACATTTATTATTTTCAACACCGATGTCTGTGTATCAGAAAGAAAAAAAAAGTGATGAGAAATCAGCTACTCTGCTGTATTTTGCTCCCCTGGGTTGTGATGAAATACTTGTTGAAATGTCCTGTATGAGCGGGTGAAACGGGAAGGGCAGGAGCAGAAAATAATATATGTAAAGTCTGTGGGGTTTTTTTTGAATATGGATAAAGACTATAAATTCCTCTTTTTCTTTAACTATTGTACTTATGTCACTCACATATCAACAAAGTTACATTTTTTTATCATATAATATTTCATAGAAGAAGAGCGATGCACCAGAATGCAGAGATCTAACAAAATTGTAGACCTAACCACGAGCAGCGCCTGCCTTTGTACTCGTAAAGCGACGGACCACACAGATGCGGAATGATCCAGACATATTGTTCTGGTTAAGAAAAACTGCCTGTATAACAATCTGTAGTGGTATACATTAACTCACAACAACTCACTTATGTCGAGCATTAGTCAACGACGTTCAGCTATAGCGGATTGATCTTCTTTTCCTTTTCAGAAAAAGAAGTCTTGCTCTTTCTGCTACAATGGTATCGGTCTAAAGACACGGCGAGACACCCTAGACATCACTTGTATGTCGAGAACTGAGGAATGTCATAATGCCATACTCATAGCTTCGAGATACTTTTTTTGAGGGCCTGAGACAACATGCTAAGCATTGATATTTTCCTCACCAATTCCTCCACAAAGTCTACACCCCCAAGGGCTTTTCATGCCATGTCCATCTGGACAAAATGAGACATATTTTTGTTTCTTGGCTAAAATAAGTTTAGAAAAAAAAATTATGTTTTAAACTCAAGCTGCCAACTATCAAACATATATAACATATCGATACTATTCTGAGCAAACCGGCCAAATCTAATTTTGAGCGGAAACTACTTTTTTCCAATATTAGTTTAATAATATTAAGCTGAACTCCCGTTGCATGAATGGATTTTCATTTGAATTTTAATATAGATATAGATGTAAATAGTATAAATAAGGAAGGGAGAATAGAGTAGTATGATGAATAGGCTGAGATAGTGTTAAACTGGTTTTCCTACCTAGCCAGTTGATCTGATAAAGAAAGACTATTCTTCAAACTTACAACTTACAAAGGAACTTTTTTAAAACAAAATTTAAAATACAACACCGAAGGAAATTTTGTCATATTATGATTCGAAACATTACCAAGCCACAGCCACAAGATGGCAATGCCAAAGTAAGAAATAACATGAGAAAAAAAATCGACCCAGCAACATTCATTTGCAAGGCCATCGCGTTATCCACTCGGCCATAATGATCATTGTCTAATAGGCGAAAACAATAATTATACTTTCATACAAATCATGTCGTCAATAGCGTTGTAAACCATTGAGCCTTTTGTCATTGATGTCAATACTAAATTGTATGCGCAAAATCCGTTTGATACTATAAAATAAATTGTGGTTCTCATCATGCTCAGGACAAACACAAATGATGGAAATTTTCATCTTAATACATTCAGTAATCTAGACGCCTATTCCGACTGGCTGGATTGTGGTTTAGGACATTTGGCCTATTAGAATATAAAATGTCGAAATCCGATTTCCTATATTAAGCAAAGTGTATACATATTAATATATCATAATTCATGGAAATTTATATCATGATAGAATTATATCATAGGGATCATAGTGGCATAATGAAACAGACAGAATGTTTCTGAACAATACGAAAACTTGCAAACTCATTCTGCAATGGAGCATAAATTTCACTGTCATCAGCTCGTATTCCTTTTGTAGTGCCCCAAATGTCAGTGATGGAAATCAAGCCCCGGAATGAAAAACCCGGAGGACTGATTACACAACTTCTCCCCCGCCATACAAACACGCACGCACACACGCACACACACGTGCATGCACGCACTCACACACACATACACACACGCACACACACGCACACACACACGCACACACACGCACACGCACACACGCACACACACACACACATGCACACACACGCACACATACACACATCCAAGCGCACATAAACAAAAATCGTCGGAATTATACTGACGCTATGGCTGCCACCCAGTTTGATGGATTTTCGTAAAACTTCAAAAAGTAGCAAAACAAAACAGTAGCTTTTCTTGTAAATAATAATAATGATGATTCTTGTCTTTGCGTTTAAATGAAATAAAAAAGCAAAAATAAAACGGATCCTTAAGAATTTAAATCCTAGACTGTTTCTAAACAAACGCATTGTATTTACATATCATTATACACTGGATTACCTTTATTAAAGCTGAAAACGGTTTCACATTATCATCACCATCTCCATCGTCATTCTTTATTGTGCGATATTGTAGCCGTTATCTAAATGTAAACACAAGTGTGTTTGTTTGTACCTAACAAACTGGGTCTGCGTGAGGCCTTAGCATATCATTATTATAGCAATAAGCTTCTTTTATTATCTACTTATTTATTTATTATTGTTTTGTTTTTTTAATTTATTTTGAGCGATCGTTCAACCATGCTCTTATAAAACCTTTAGCTCGTTTATTAAAAAGATTAAAGATACCACAGATTTTATTTCTATTTTTATTTCCACAACAAAGTAGCGTATTTCTGGCATTTTATCAAGGTGAATATTATTCTTAATGCATTATGGAATAGTTGTTATTGCTTTACTCCCCTTCTCAGTCGCTGGCTGTATTCTTTCGTGCTTCCTTTTTCCCCTCTAATACTTTCATCGGATGATAATCGTGCCCCTGAGATCAGCAATGTTCTAAGTGACAGGTTTTTATTGTATTTTGATAAAGTGGCCCTTAAGGATAAACAGTTGCTACCTCCCTCCCTCCTCCTCCCCCCACCCCCCCCCATTCTTACCAAAGAAAAAGAAGTAGAACTGTTTTTATGTTACCCAGAACACTGTTGTTTTCAATAGATGCTCACTATTGTTTTATTATTGTCACTTAGACTTAATGAGATAATGGACTTGGTTAGGTGGAGGTGGAGTTAGATCGGTCTGAAGAGCTCTTAGGTTAATTCAAAAACAGACTATATTCAAGAAACAAAACAATTATCTTGGTTATACATGTACATATATGGACTTAGCTCTTTAATGAATTAAAGATTTCGACCTGCTGAACATCGTGGTGATCTAAGCTCGAACATTTTTCGAATGGCATTTAGACCCGTGTTGTTCTCATGGGCACTCAGTTTTAAAAAAAACAACTATCACGCACAAAATGATAAGGTAATCCATTATGTAATAATAATAATAATAATAATAATAATAATAATAATAATAATAATAATAATAATAATAAGACTAATAATATGGTGCTAGAACCCTAGGATCTGGCTGACATATTTTGTCAATGCACACAAGGCCAATCTATTTTACACTTAACGTTTATACACCCACTACAGCTACCGGAAGACGGAATTTTAAGATCGTCATGTCTGTCTTTGAGTTCAATAATCAGAAGATTTGTTTTCCACGGTCATAGCTGATACGCGTTAAGATAATCACATATATCGTGTGTGACTGGCAGCGCCTATTATCGTGCACATTCATCTTCGCTTAATTATTTGCACTAGGTTTGTGGCTGAAATCCTAAATTTCCAGGCTTGAAGACAAATTCAGTCTACCTCAAGAAATTACTAAGACAATGTGTAAGCTTACAGGAAAGGCTGTCTGATAGAGATGTAACTGATCATAGATGATAAAATAGGATAAGAAAGATGATGGATAAAACGTTATATTTTTCCAAAGATGACTTTTTTTCCCCCGAAAATAGCAATAACGGAATATTTAGGATTACAACGCTATATTTATAATCGTAATATGGTGGGCAATATGTGGGGAGGGGAGGGAAAGGAACGGGGGGAGAGATTACATTTATAAAGGAGAAAACAGACGCCTAATCAAGTCTCAAACCAGTGATATCAAGATTTCAGCACAACGCCTTAATAAACTGACCGTCTATCCTATTTAAAAAGTTGAGATCAATTCCGAAACGTGAAACTCCAATTAAAGTTATAATGATGAATTCAATGCAAAGAGTCACGCTATCCCTGCATTATTATCTTCACCTAAAGGCGAGCTCACCTGTCAGCTGACCTGTCGATCCGTCTTCTAGCCCTGTTAGTTACGATTCTAACGTTGCTATGAAAAGACTAATAATCGATACTGAATAAAAATCAGAAGCAAGACGGTAATAAAAAATAATAGCAATAAGTTAGAAATATTATCACTTATATAGCATATTATGATATTAGTATTACTTGGACAAAATCATCCCTCGTGCCCCCAAATTTACAGAATGGAATCTCTGCAAGGCCTTCTCGATCAAAATTTTTAATCAACTTCTCCCATCTGCAATATAAAGAGGTGCGCGGTGTTCTGACCTTACCTAGATATATAGTCAGGTACTTATTTATTTGAATTTGAGTACGACGAGGAACGATAACAGCAGCATTAACAGAGCAGCATCCTGGTCGTTAAAAATGTTTGAGCGGATGATCGAAAAGTACCAGGTTTTAAAAAATCCCGGTAAAACTAAATGTTAGTCCCATGAAAGGTTCTTTACACACATTTCCTCACGCAATTGGGAGTAAAACGAGTGTCTGACTATCGTTAGAATCAAGTACTGTCAGTAGAGAGAAGCGTCTTTCATCAGGTCGCACCTCTGTGTAGTGGCCCCAAGTGGTTGAGTAGGATTTTGAATGTAACGACCTGCCATGCATGATATATCAGTAAAAGTCATTGAACTCATTTAGTAGAAACGCGCAATAAAAGAATGCAACCCCACCCCTTGCCCCGCCTTTCTTTTAACATTTGATATCTTAACAAAAAATGGCGATTAAAACAACGCAATAAGAACGACATTTGAAATTGGGTTAGGCCAGAGTTGATGTATGTAATATGTTAATATAGTTGGACTCATTCATTCGCCTTTGGCATTCGCTCTTTGATAATGACATTTTGTGTCCTACGATGCAATGAACGGAGATGGAGAGTAAATGGACAGCTCTCTCTCTCTCTCTCTCTCTCTCTCTCTCTCTCTCTCTCTCTCTCTCTCTCTCTCTCTCTCTCTCTCCTTCCTTTCTTCATGGTAGTGACGTGACACAATTTTACGACAACCCTTTAATTAAATAGCGTGTCCTGTTTACCAAGAGAACAAGCTGAAGTAGACAACACAGCCGTGAAAAGAGAAGTTTCTTTGAGAAGCCAAATTGAAAACATCAGCCGCGTCCCACTCTCCTTTCACCAATTTCTAAACCAGAGGAAAAAGCAACACACAAACAAAACAAGAAGTCACACACTAAAATAAACAAACACGAATTTATTAAACAAGATTAAAAAAAAATTCTACTCAGAATTTTTTTGAATTTTTCCATTCTTAGCCTTGCCATAGTACAAAGACTGTTTTATTGAACTTAAAACGTATTGTCTGACGTTTGCTCAAATTTATCAAGAACTTGATCATAAAGTTTTATTACAAAAACGATATTGAATCCTTGGATCTTGAGATGCTGAAATCTTTGAAATAATCATAACAAGTTGATAAAATGTTACTTTCTCCTGACGACCACTTTATGATGTCTAAAATTCTCGTTATGTGAAGGAATCCAATAATTTCTTTTGAATATTGATCTCTTGAGCATCAAAGCCTCCTAGTGGATAGGGTATATAATTCAAAAATAAATTCCATACGGTACGAATTACAAATTATGTCCAAAAGGCAATTTGATGCCAAGTTACAAATTATCAGCCATGAAAAATAGCAATGCAGTGGTAAGTGCCTCAAAACAATATCCAGTAAGATATCCAGTAATCAAACTAACCTTATGTTAAACTACCATTAGTTATCAATAACAGGGTAATGTTGTGTGGTTTATATCACAAAACAAAATTCAATAAAATTATATATCGTTATCTTATGAAAGACGTTATAAGCATACGAATATGTTTTATGATTTATCATTGGTAGAATCAATTGCTGACAGATCATAATACTCATAGTTTACAATCAAAATTATTTACATAATCCATCCACACCGAAGCTTGAAATGCCAATTAGATTCACACAATTTTATCATAATGTAAAAACTCTTATAGAGTTTTCATATTGTACATGATACAAAAAAGGTTCAAACCTACTTAACAAGGAGAGCAATGGGACTGTTACAATAGTACTATCATTCATTCCACCAAAGACCAGAAGGTAGACCTAAAGAGAAAATGTTTAGATTTGCTCATAATTTGACAAGGAGATTACAATATCGAAATACTTCTTTATTAAGGCTGTGATCTTAGGCCTCGCGTGCACAGCACGCATACAGCTTGTACAGATTATGTATGGTTGCGTGTAGTATAAATATAATATCTATTATAATTATGTATATTTCATCACTGATTTGCTTTGTCCACAACAGGCTGACCGCAGTGGTCGGATTTCTTTTTCCTGCTTCCGCTCTATCCGATTGGTTCAACGGTGGCGTCATGCTGTCGACTCGACGAAAGCCCCATGAACCGCTACTTCGATTATAATATACGCAACGTCGAGTTGTGATCAAACGATTATCGATGCTGTATTTGAGTAGTCAGATGGAGTAACATTCAAAATTCAAATCTTATACGTGGTAATTGTGTACCCGTGATCGGTAGGCAAATGTTATGTGAAAAGGTCAGTATAAATGTCTCAAAAAAAGATAACATGAAATCGATGTCGATGAGTATTAGGCTTTGGTCGTTGTTTTTACAATAAGGCAACAACCCCATCGAGTTATTTGGCACTGAATAAGGAGATATAATTTATTGAAAGGTCAAGGTATTTTATACGAACCGGTAGATGCAAGCTAACTTCTTACGTACTCGCGGTTAATAGCTAAAGACTTCGAAGTTCAAAAGGTTCTGTCTTTTCTTGTCTTCAATTGAAGATTTCCTAATTGAATCACAATGTGTTTGGAAATCCATAACGACGCGGGCACGTACTGCTTCGACAGGGTATCGAATATGCGAGTATTGGTTGAATATCGTTCTTCTTAAAAGTTGACACAGTGTTACATTTTCAAAGTCGACGCAGCGTTACTCGGCTCCGGCTAAAATCGACGCAGCGTTTATTTACCGGTTTAACCCTGTATCTCCTTTATCTGGACAGAAAATAATCTAGTCTTTATAGATCATGTGGCCATGAGTCCTAATAAGAGACAACAGTCACGCAGACAAATCCAGAAAATTTCTGGAAAAATATACCTGCAAATTTAGTCAATCGTAGCTTAGGTTCACTCAATACACATTGTGTAAAATAGTACTAGCTGTTGTGAGAGACGCTGGTGCAGTGCATGATTAGTCATTTTGCGATTGTTATTATCATTTTTGTTGTTGTTGTTGTTGTTATATTATTATTATTATTATTATTATTATTATTATTATTATTATTATTATTATTATTATTATTATTATTATTA
>JASKDV010200955.1:0-10899 GCA_032466395.1 Aegires albopunctatus
GTCGCCATTGTTTATAATGCCACTTAAAGAGCCAGAACATTTCCTTGGTGCAACGATATCCTTTAAGAAGAGAAGCTTCCACGACCATGAATGATGCCATAATGATGAGGTCGATTTTTGCGCCATTTGTGGTGAACTGAAATGGATCATCGATGGGCCCATCATACGATATTGATGAAATGGCTCTGAGGGTGCCACGTACCCGCTAGATTTAATTCTCTGCAGAAGTGTTATGCCGTTATGGTTTGTGATCTAAATCCCATTTTTTATTCCCGCTAGTAAGGGCCTTGACAGATGGCAAAAGACTTTTAAAGAAGTCTTTATTCGCGTCATTGTCATCGCATCTGTCCATAAATGCGATCATCTTTTCCTCTATGTTTGTTTTGCGACTTCTTTTCCTGGTATTATTTTGCTGCATTGAGGAAGACGCGCTGGATATGGAGTAGGAGCTGGATTGAGGCTAGTAGGTTCCACCTCTTGTCCTTCATCACCCTGGGGATCTTGGGTCAAGCTTTCATTTTGTGAATATGTTTCAAGACTGTCTTCTGTATGTCTATTTGTCATTGTTTTCTGGAGAAAAATCAATCTGCAAACACACGTATTTCCTTGAGCCACATGCTGCAGACCTGGATTTCACTTTAATTTTCTTTTGGCTTCTATTGTCGGCATCCCTGATACTCTTCCATCGGCTCTAGAGGTCAGTAACTGCAAGAAAATGAACGAAAAATAAATGTAAGTATCTCAATATTATTAGTAATTAGTAGTACATGGTATTGTTCTATTCTGATTTAAATTAAAATAACAAAACGAGAACTTGCCTTCAATTTCAATGTTCATCTCCACCCCATTTAATCCCAATTTCTTTCCATTGTTCTGTCAACAACCTTCTTTCTTTTGTCCCAAATGGAGGGTCTTCGAAATACAGCATTGATAATTTTATCAACATCCATTGATTTGACTTTGAGAGTCATTATACAAATGAGGCCTAGTCCAGTGTAGAGTGATTCCAACTACACATGTATAATGAAGTAAACCAACTACACATACCGCATACACGCTCGGCAAGAATTAAAAACTAAATTAATTCTTGAAAGTTGGCAGCGCCTCGGGACACGCCGTTACTATGAACGCTTACAGAGAAAAGCGTGTCGAATTGTTTTTCCGGTATGGCGTGGTGCACACCGGGCGTGCGATTTCCCGAAACCCGTTGCCACTATAAACTCAGCCTTAGAGTAAGTTAAGGGGCCCATATACGTTCAAAATTTTGATGCCCGATTGCCTACACACGTATTTGCGAATTTTGATCAAAATTCAGTCTTGTATAAGTTTTCAAGATGGACGAATCTGTGGCCATAGCCCTTGTAATTGCCTTGGACTCGGATGAAAGACGTCGTAAACAATTCTTATCTATTCTTGTCTTGTATTTATATTTGATAGACTTACGGTAATTGCTTCTAGTTTTGCAAGAACGTCTTCATCACATTTACTAGATCTATCATTTTCATTGGGATTATTCATTTTTATCGACAAGTATGATGAAATTTATCATGATGATTTGGCCTGAAGTCAAAAGACGGCCGCCATGTTGAACTTGCAACAAGAATAGCATTAGCATTACGTACAGAGTAACATTAATGCTGGTGACGTAGTACACGACACGACGATTGACCCCAAACATGCTAATCTTCTTAAAGAAATACGTATTAGCGAACCTGAGGATTTCCGTAATATCCTACGAATTGATGCGCAATCCTTTGATGAGCTTCTCAGCCTTGTTGAACCATTGATAAGGAAAAAAGACGCAGTGATGCGTTCTTCCATTCCACCAAGTGAGCGCCTGTCCATCACACTGAGGTACCTGGCCTCTGGAAATTCTTTTGAAGACTTGAAATTCCTGACAGCAACGTCGCCACAAGCTATAGGGAAGCTGGTCATTGAAACATGTGAGGCCATGATCACTTCGCTTAAGGGAAGCTGGTCATTGAAACATGTGAGGCCATCATCACTTCTCTTAAGCGTTTTTGCTTGTATTGTTGATGCAATTCGAACTCTGATAAATCTAAATGCCGCTTAAATCGTACCGGTAGTCACCTGGAGCATCGGGTACTATTCCCTCATTGCCCTCATTGACAATAACCTCTGAACTCGAAAGAATTGTTAACGACCTGCCATCATATGCTGTACTGTAATGTTGTGCATTTTAACATTACACTTTACACCCATTCACACTATTCACTATCCTGACACAAGGTCGACAACTGGTGTTCACGGCACGAGGGATTCGAACCCTAGATCGTCTGATTCGAAGTCAAACGC
Source organism: Aegires albopunctatus (assembly GCA_032466395.1). Lineage (NCBI taxonomy): Eukaryota > Metazoa > Mollusca > Gastropoda > Nudibranchia > Aegiretidae > Aegires > Aegires albopunctatus. The sequence continues at coordinate 2,317 of JASKDV010200955.1, forward strand.
TCTACCACATGGCGAACCCACACCCCTCGGGGATCACGACAGTGGACACATCCGTCCATTTTATAAACTTAGGAAAACTGCAACCATTTCAAAAATATGTTTCTTTTTATTAAATTAAACCGAAGTATTGACCATCACAATGAAAATGAAGTTAATGAGTGTCATTGGTATAAAAGAAACAATGAAATCACAGAAAATCGGGAAGAAAAAAATTAACCGTCAGGACTGAAATTGCTGAAAAATTGAGCAAGATTACTTTGCTGTATCATGTATTCCTTTTGTGGTTATACGAAGTGCACGCCTTCATTGCCTTGGTCATTCTGCATGGCAAATTCTGAATGACTTCTAGATGAAGAGGAAGAGTAGGGTTTGCTGAATCGACTGCTGGCCTGATCACAAAGTGCGGGGAGGTAGACGAACCGGGCCGGATATGGTTGTATCTCGTTTCGCGGTCACTTGGTCATTATTTTTATTTTGTTATCAATGATCAAAGGGGTGATAATCAGTGCAGGTAACTAGTGCGATGTCAGGTCATGATTGCGCTCAGAAGGATCTAGACTTGCAGCCTGATTGATTTTCAAGTAATGTTTTCTAATCTTGTCGCGAATAAACTTATAACCGTCAAAAATTAACAAAAGCGCTGACTCCCCACGCTTGGTTTCGATCACTTCAGCTTCCTTCATGAAATTTGTGTACTGCAACGATTTTCCATAGCTTAAAGGGAACTTATTATACGGGATTACTTAGGTAATTATATCACTACACATGTATAATGTCTTTATTTGTAAGGGTTGAGAAATTCCTTTATATTTTATGAATACATATGTACAGTATAAACCTACCTACTTCATGCCATTTTTTGGAAGGTGAGATGTAATGAATGATATTTCCACTGCTTTTCAGTTCACGATGTTCTTCTAGATTCAGTCAAAATAAAATAGGACTGAGCTTGCCAATACTGTTTATAATCGTCCGTCCGATTACTAACTGTATCCCTTGGTTGATAGACAAACAAATAGAAGGGAGGCGAGCGGCAATGAACCGTGGTATTTTGATAGCCATTGACCACGAAACGAAGTGCTCCCCCGGATGTCCACTGTGTCTTCACCCTAAAGCAGGTGACCAACACGAAGTGCTCCCCCGGATGTCCACTGTGTCTTCACCCTAAAGCAGTTGGCCAACACGCACTTGTACGCATTGCATCATTGCTTGTCTATCGGGGTCACTTGCTATCAGAGGACTTTACTGCACAGTAAACTGTACTAGTTTTGTGTACAAAGGGCGCTTGGATGGACGTCCTGGGTGGTCTTTGCAGTGGATCTTTTGGGACTTGATGGCCAATGTTATTTAGGTGGTTTTTTTTTTGAGAGATGAGTTTTTTTTCTTCTTAATCTTAATCTGTAAATCATCTCTCCATTTTATTATCTTTATTGTTGTTGTTTTATTTGAAATGTTTCTTTTCCTCCTTAGCAATTTTTTCCCTCTCCTAAAACCCGTTTCTTCTTCTGTTTTTGTTCTTTAAGCTGGCCTGTCATCTTACTTTTTCCGTAGGCTCTGAAATGACCCTACAAGTTGATGGAGCCCTTTAACTCCAACAAATAACTAACACCATCTGAATCTGAGTCTTATCAATATCAATACTCATTTTTAGACTTAGACATTGGCATTTCATAAATTCTCCGTTCAATTTAACCAACATTAGTGAAGAAAAGAAAGAGAAACTATATAAGACCGAGTAACACTAACAGTGTTGATCTAGTTTTGTGTGTAGTTACATTTGCAGTTATTTTGTATGTCATTTTTGTCGATTGTTTTTATGGGACGAAGCCCGTAGTTTGGTACTGGTAGACTGTTTATGGGACGAAGCCCGTAGTTTGGTAGACTGTTTATGCTGATGTCCCCGTAAGAACGCAGGACTAGTATCATCTATGATTATAATTATGGGCCTTTTTGGCCGAATGCGTTAAATCACTTAAAATAATTTGGGAAAGTATGAGATTGAGATAGGCTTGACCATACTTGTCGCTTATGGCAGTTATTTGTTGCTTTCTCTTCTCAAACCATAACATTTTTTTTCTTCTAATTCAGATAATTTAAATATAACCGGTATGTATGCATCTGAAAATTAGTTAAATGTCATGTATGCTTGAATTTTCTATCAATTTATTATTTTTACCTGTTATGTATTCCATGTGTTATATATATATTTCAAGTGAGCGAAGAATAAACAAATGTGATTGAAAATTGATTGCATTTTTCCCCCTTTAAAACCCATTTGTTATATATCATTATTCAATTTAGAGAATAAATGTAATTGATTTTTGAATGCAAAAGTATTGCTGATTTTCATGAAGTACTTAATTAAAATGTACCACCATCATTAAAGTATTGCTGATTTTCATGAAGTACTTAATTAAAATGTACCACCATCATTCAAAGTCAAAGAGGAAGGAAACCTCTCGGGTGTGTCCTGCAGTTATCCTGCTATTGACTGGCAAGCATTTTAAGGTCGACTGAGATTGGAATCGACTGGCAAGCATTTTAAGGTCGACTGAGATTGGAATCGACTGGCAAGCACTTTAAGGTCGACTGAGATTGGAATCAACTGGCAAGCACTTTAAGGTCGACTGAGATTGGAATCGACTGGCAAGCACTTTAAGGTCGACTGAGATTGGAATCGACTGGCAAGCACTTTAAGTTTAAGGTCGACTGAGATTGGAATCGACTGGCAAGCACTTTAAGGTCGACTGAGATTGGAATCGACTGGCAAGCATTTTAAGGTCGACTGAGATTGGAATCAACTGGCAAGCATTTTAAGGTCGACTGAGATTGGAATCGACTGGCAAGCACTTTAAGGTCGACTGAGATTGGAATCGACTGGTTGAGCTCCCCTGATATTATATAAGTTATTTCAAGTAGGTTAAGATGGTTGAGTTGTCAGAGTTATAAATTGCAATTAAATGAATGACTTGGGCCTCTACCATAGTGACAGACTAATCCAGAAAAAGTTGTAGAGAGTGAAATTTGTACACAATATCACAGAACGTTTTCTGTTTGTACTTTTACAAAAATAACATTATTATTATTTCTATTTCTATCATTATCAGTTTGCCACTCCATAACAACCAGTTACAAGTCTAGGGTTACATTCTGGCTGGCTAATGTTCTATCCATCAGGCTGTGGGATAGTCTCTTTATGTCATTTTCACCATGTGAAAAATGGGTTCTAGATCTAGCTTTGTGAAAGAATTTCGGTTTTATTTTTTAAAACCCCTGCCACAAACCAGTGAATTGCACATCATCATATTCAGTCTCAGTTGCATTATTAATTCTGCTTTATGTCAAACCACACAGTTGTACAAATCTAGAATTATAGCTTCAAATACACACAGCTCTCCAGAATGACAAGCTAGTTTCTTTTTATAATCGTTATTGGCCAGTTAAGTAATATTAAGGCCTAGTCTCGTCCTGCCACGATTGACATGTGCCCTTTCGGAACAGCAAAACCCCACAAACTGAGAAGATAATACAAGTTTTTATGCAGCAACGTTTTAGAAATGAATAATGGAAGTTTGGGAGAGATATGCAACCTTCTGAAGGCCTCTCTAGCATATGGACAAGATCTGACTCGAACCAGGTCTCATTTTACAACCGAGTGTAGTTTTGCCATTAACCACTAAGAAGAAAACTTATACTAGTCATACAACATATAGTAATAACGATAGCTGGTGAGTCAGATTGAGATACTTTGTGCCAGATTGAACAAATTATTTTTTTGGTATTGTTTTTTAAATTTAATACATTTTTCATACAGACAAATCCTGTTACTTGTCTCATTTTGCCTTTATCTGTCTGCGTCATAAAGCAAACCAAATGTCGGTGCTGATATTCCAATATCTTTCCAGTTTAGGTTTAAAATATACTATAACGCATTTTTTACGTTGTTGAAAAATATTCTAAGTTTTAATAAACTTCGAAAATTCATAACTTCATTAACTGTTGGTCGATTTTAATGAAATAAAGTTTGCTTTTCTTGTTTTTAAAAGGTCTGTCTGATTGTATTGTTATAATTAAGATATTAAGTAGTTGAAAATTTGGTTTGTGGTACCTACATGTACCCGGTAATATGAATCTCAAAAATTCAATACACTAATAATGTAAAATATTTTGTCTATATTTTCATTGTATTACTAGTATTGGTTTACATTTGTTATGTAATCCATCAGCTTTATAATATTAATATTATGACACAAAACAAACCCAAACAAAAACCAAACACAGCAAACAAATCTTAATGAAATGTAAACAAAATATTTCATCATTCATGATTCATAACTATAATTTGCTTCCAAAATCATAAAAGACGCGATGAGATTGATATTGTTTACCAGTACTTTGTTTTTATTAACTTGTTGCCTTATGGGGAGAGTAGGAAATGGGGATTCCTTTACTTCTTGTTAAAAAACAATAGAAAATTTAATAACATCAAGTTTTCAAATTAAAATCACATAGAAATATAACCACATTTCATCGAACTTACATAATAACATAACATAAGAGTAAGCAAGGAGAGAGGCTTGCGTTCAATTAATAAACACAATTTGTTTTCTTGAGATAGAGGCAGTAGAACAAGACCACTGAGAATGCAATCAGTGGAAATGTACGATGTACGATGAAGTGTAAAAGAACAAAATAGGAAAGACGAAAGTTAATGCTTGGTGCATAGAAACTGCTCTTATCACAAACAAGGGACTTAAAAAAGTGATTCAAGATTTGAAAATAAGCAATGACTGGCGATGTAAATTGGTGAGGGAAGTACGTATGAATATAATATTTAATATAATATATTTCATTATTATTATCATATCTATATAACAATGGAAAAAAATGGTAAAATACTTGTTCTCTGAAATACATTCATCATATTTTCAATAGTATTTATTACATTATGGTAAATATTACAATGAGCCAAGACCAGATAATATGAGAAATGTATCCACCGACATGCTAATTAATAGAATGAATTGATAGACAAATAAAACTAAAACTTAAGTCTTTTACTTTTATTCTTTAATTTAACCCAGGATTAAGATTTAGTTTGAATTATGTTTAAACCACTTTATCAGTCGCAGGTTGTGTTGTTGTAAATGAGGAAAATATTTCTGGCATCAAGTTTTGTTTCAAGTTTCATCAGGCCTTGAATACTCAAAACTTCTTGCTGGGCTTTGGGTATTAAGGATATAAAAGAAGAATCGAGTTAAAAAAAATAATCCAAATTTAATAGAGACCTTTGCCTTTGCTTTTTCGTACTATGATGGCTCTGGCGTTAATACAGATAAAAAAAACTATTTCGCAATGAGAGTATAATTCAATATACTCTGCTATCTCATTTTATCTGGTCATAACCATTTCTCTCTTGACTTATTTTACATTTATCACGGCATCAAACAGCAGTTTTAGCTCAAAATCCAACAAATTATTGAGGACCTTAGGATTTTACCTAGGAAAATACATGTGCATTTTTACCTCTTAACAGAATAAATATTACCCTTATGATATTGATAAGGAAGCTCCTTCCTCGTGTTTAATTACAAGGTTCATATCAAAGAATGTTTAAAATCACTTCCTTGGGAATTCTTCCCCACCCTGGAAAATAAATTAGCATACTTCAGTTTTAGAATAGACTTACATTTAATAAAACAATAGTTACTTTTAAAACTAATACGATCTGAAAGTTCTTGAAAAGGAAACGTACAAACTAAGAAAACTAATAATAAAGAGAGGAGGAAGAGAATAGGTTGAATAATAATCAATATTACATCAAGTCATTTTATTTTTAAGTCTAGACTTGTTACTACTAAAATTTGATACGTAATTCATAAAAAAAATAATCTAGTGAATTATCGTGTATTGGAATTGGTTCAAGGACTTGATAATGTTTTCTTCTTACATGGAAAACCAAATGAAAACTTACTACCTACTAAATGAAATGAAATGCATTACACAGGTAACACTACAGGTGACAACTTCGACTCCTAATCCTAAGCTTTTCGATCTATTACAAATATCTAAATCCACATTCATGTATTTAAACTTGATGAAGAAAAACTTAGGGATGACAGGAACAGTTGTCACAATAGGGAAGATGTAACATTGTATAGCCATAGAATTGTAATTTGAAGTTCCCTTATAACGATGAATAATAACGCTATCCAACATGAGACTGATTGCAAACAAGACCAGGAGGGAAGATAATGAAAGGCACAATCTGGTCATCGGACAAAACTTACCACAAACACGCTAAAATATAAAGATGTCATCATTGCTATGAATAAATCATCGGCTGGTTAACTTGTCATCATTGCTATGAATAAATCATCGGCTGGTTAACAGTTTACCCTGTTCTCCTTCCTTCTGGTATTTACAAGGACAATGTTCTTTTTTGTGATTTATAACTTTATTTAAATATTATATTGTTTCCGTTAAATTGATAATTGCAGGTTGATTTTCAATACGCAGTCTTTCCGTAGCAGTTTGCCATCAAGATAAACAACTGTTTTCAAGTAGAATTTCAATATGCACGATGAAGTAAAAGTCGTGCAACGGCTTTCTAAAAATAAACTCAAATGTCATATTCAATGCAAATGTAAAGATGTAAGTTTTCAAACTGAACTTGAAAGACCAATTCCTTGTCTCAACAATAGAAATACAAGATTATTTATTGAAGCAAAGCACATCTATAATCAATGAAGTATTAAATTTTAATTGATTTATTAAATTTTATTTATCAACAAAGTATGGTGTGCATCATGCAATTTAATCCTATGAAATAATCAGTTCGTTGCTCACCTAACTAAAGAGAGTTATGAAAAACAAATGGCTAAGTATCATTTTCAACAATTATATTATACTATTTATGACCTAGTTTATATTCAAAGGTTATCCGAGGAGAAAAAAAAGATTCTTAAAGAATTAAGAGAAAAATTTCTAGAATGGCCATCTCATTGGAGCTGTAGTTCAATGTAAAGTAATAACAATAGAATAATAACCTTATGCTTATCTTTCATTTCATGCCGTGATCCTCGTTCAAAATCAACGTGCCTTCTATCGACAATTTATTTAAATGAATAATCTTTTTCAGTCTTTCAGGATACTCTACACATTCAAAATCAATAAGTGAATTTTTAGGATTTGTGAAATTCTTGCATCCATAACAAAGGGGGGACTCGCATTCAGTCCATTGTCCGCTTGCCTTGTTGCAACAACGAACCAAGGCAATGAGAGAAAGGGGGTGAATAGCAGGTGCCTTTACTTTGATCTTCTTCTTCACTGAACCAAACTGAACTGAGCAAGACAGAAGTTATACATAATAATCAATGACTTGCAACAGCGTGTATATATGGTGAATAGTGAATGACACGGATATCCCTCAGTTGTAACAAATAGCATAGAGTGTGCATTGTTGATACGCACTCACCAAACTCTGTTGTTAGTGTTAGGCATGTGAAAATAACATGCAGCATGTCGTCTACATGAAAACACTCTTGATTTGCATGGCAATAAAAAAAATCTAACCAACAATATGTCCACTCACAAAGTGGGTTAGCGTATAAACAAACTATTTACAGTAAGCCTGACATTACATTGTAAGTCAATAGGAATAGAAACCTCCTCAATAAAAATTCTTACAAAACTTATAACAAGATTGGTGATAATAAAAGTGTGTATATTTACAATATAAAAAACAGATGTAACGTAACAACAGTTTCAACGTCAACGATATTGATGCAAACTCAAGGAAGTTAGGTCTCGCACAAACAAACCCGACAGTCTTATTTTTTGTACACATTTTCAAACTTCAAACATTCCAGATGTAAGTTGGGTAAGTATTATATAAACAATATTATTATTATTATTATTATTATTATTATTATTATTATTATTATTATTATGATGCTAATAACATAACAATGAAAAAGTTCAGTGACAAAAGGTATTAATATTAATATGATTAGCACAGGCTCCATTGTAAACAGTTGTAATCCGTTGTAAACAGTTGTAATCCGTTGTAAACAGTTGTAATCCGTTGTAAACAGTTGTAATCCGTTGTAAACAGTTGTAACTTAACAAAGAGATTAAGAACAGATCAACAAATGTTGGTGGTGTGTGTAACTGTACTTTGTGTGATAACAACATATATAAGAAATAACAAAAACATCCTTTAAATTACAAATCTAATGCATTATAATACTAAAGAGGTTGACACTATTTCAATATAATATATTATAACCAAGTTATCTAAATATAACAATGTTTGTTCACAGTTGTTTTTATCTCTCTGGGTACATTTCAATTATAATATTCTATTGCTACAGTGGACGAAACCAAACGTATATATATACATCCTTGTTAGTACCTTATATTATCTTATCTTTCACAAAACTAAGAAGATATGGTGACCTGAACTTTGTGAGTACTGATTTGTGGAACACCTTGTCATATGAAGTTTTACCTTTGAAAAGGCTGTCAGTATTTTTTTCAAAAATAAAATCACCCTCGCGGGGGGGGGGGGGGGGGGGGGGG
>JASKDV010200966.1:0-10898 GCA_032466395.1 Aegires albopunctatus
CTCTCTCTCTCTCTCTCTCTCTCTCTCTCTCTCTCTCTCTCTCTCTCTCTCTCTCTCTCTCTCTCTCTCTTCTCATATCTACTACTCATTTATTTATTGAAGGAATATCAAAACAAAATCTTCTCTCTATTTATTCTCTTTATATGTTTAATTCTTAAATAAAGGAGAATCAGAGACAAGTTGATAGCCAATGAAAGACTGTTCCTGGCCATGGAAGTGTCTACCAAATGTGGCATTGACCCAGCTGGGGTCTGGTCTGCTATGGGATTCACTAGCCTGCACATGGGAGACTTTGAGGGAGCCAGGGATAAATTCAGCCATTGCCTTAAGGTACTGCTTTCATTACATAAAGTTTTTTTAGAAGTGCATCAGATTTTTAAGAAAAAAATTTAAACTACTTCATTTGTGTTTTCAGTCATTAAGCTATGCTTCAAATATTTCAAATCTTTTATTTTTTTGTTTCCGTTAAATTTTCTTTATTCTGCCTTTTTTGTTTTCCTTATTTCCAGTTTATTTTCAGGTGATCTGTAGGCCAGTGACGTTGCTATAACGTATGATGGTATAAATTATTTTAATTAAGTTGTGATCTTGAATTCATGTATAATGAGGTGTTTGTTTTTGTTTTGTTTTGTTGTTGGTTTTTTTTTTGGGGGGGGGGGGTGTTATTGTCTTATTTTTATATGACCTAAGGTTACAATCTTTCCTTTTTTCAGCCTCCTGGTGATAAAAATCAAACATCCAGCGGCCAGAGTCGACTCCTGGTTGAGATCATCAACTGTCTTGACAGGATTCCAAGTTCAGGCATTACAGAGGTAGATTTTAGTTTTTTTCTATTTGTATTTGAGGTATTGAATCAGGTCTTATGGAGCAACCAAAATTTGAGAAAGGCTATGAATAAAATGTTCTTACCAAACGTAACAACAGTTTAGTTTTCAGAGTGATTAATTATGCTTTGTTGGCTTTATAAAGGTTAACATTTGCTTTTTACATTCTTACATGCATACCCTATTGTCAACAGTGTTGTGAATGTATACACTCTGGATGAGCATTATAGGTGTTTCGAGGTTATCATAATAATGATACTAACAATACGAATAATACACTATAGTAAAAATAAGGCTGACACTTTCAAGAAAGACTACAACATCTAGGGATACCAAATTTTACATACATCATAAAATAACATTCTTTAGTGCATGTCCCAGCTAGATTGTTTTTTTCAAGGCTTTATTGTTGTTTATATAATCAGAATCAAATACGATTACAATTACATTCGAAATTCAACAAACTGTCTATATATAACAAAGTGATGGTTATGACTTTTTGTGATAATTAATTATCAAAATAATTAACGATAGTGTAATATTATGGGCTACACCTCAGCCCATTTATCAGCCTGGTTAATGTGAACGTTTCTTTATGATAGCAGTGATTATATCTTGAACTGTTCCATTATTCCAAAATAAAGCTGATAAGAAAATCTTGCTTTCTAGCAGACAAAGTTTGGGGGCCTTACATGCATTAATAAAAATGCTTTTTGCAAAGTTAGCTAGGTCTGAGAAATCTAGCTTCATATACATAAGATAAGTGAACGAATACATTTGTTTGTTTTCATTTATAAGCTGATATGGTATAATATGATTTTTCTTTGTTTTTATTGACAGGTTCAAATGCTACTAAGCAACCCAAAAGGAATCTGTGACATTAACACGCTATTAGTTCCAGTAAGTTGAATTCATATTTTGCATGAAATTGATTATTTAAGAATAATTTGATTGTTGTCAGAATTTCACTAATTGAATTTCGTTACATTTTTATTTTCTTGCCTTTCCCATCATAGAGTGTTGGTGAAGAAAACAGAGTGGATTCAGTTCCTTACAGAGAATGTTTGTTTTATCTACGCACTTTTGGCACCTTCTTAGATTACATTACATTTTTACGACAACATGGCTATTGGATGAAGGCTGTTCAGTTTTCAATGGATCATGTAAGTTATCAATAACAGCTATATGATGTTCTGTAGGTGTTATGGCAATTCTCTCCATTATTTTACTTTGCTTGCAAGCAATTTTTTTCCCCATAAAGATAATTGACTTCTAAGATATAAGTTTTGTTTGAAATCAAGTGAGAATAATTCTCAATGTTTTGAGAGAATTCCCTTCTTTTTCTTTTTGACAGAATATTTTTAGATTTATTGTCTTTTTTGGACTGGGCAAACCTGTTATAAGTGTCAATTTTTATATTTTTAAAATAAATGTACAATAAATGCAATATAATTTGACAATTTGAAGCTTAATCTGAATTTTTGGATTTTATGTAGCCATACAAATTTAGAAGAAATGAAGCCACATATGGGGAAAAAGAAAACAATAATTCAATTCTTAATCCCCAACCTTCATTTCTTCATTTTTAATACCATAAAGAAGTGTTCATGAGAAATGTTGATATGAAATGTTATTTTTAGTTGAACCCATAACTTTATAATGCTCAAAATATTTAAGATTGAATTATTTATACTCTCTTTACAGCATTGCTCATCTGACGTATTCATCGCTGGCCTTGTGAAGCCGGCCTTAGACTCTGGAGATTTGGGTCGCCTTTTAGAACAAATGCTGATGATTGATCCAACTCTTGTGAAGTGGAATTTGTTTTTGTCAACCACTTGCAGATATTTATTGAAACAAAAATACTTTTACACCCTCTACCAAGTACAAATATTCATGAAGGTGACACTAAGATAACTATACTACGGTTGTATATATACTTAAAATTACAATTATTTGAAAGGGAGTTCAAATAGTAAAATGCTAAGCTGTCCTTGTTTTAATATACTCTATATATAGATTTCTAGGCACTATTTGCATAAAAGTCATTAATTCCTAGTGCACCTTTCGAGAACCTATTTAATTCTTTAAATACCACTTCTTGTAATTAAATGACAGAAAAGTATTTATGGTATTACTCATGTCTAAGAAAAGGTTGGTATTAATTTGTTTTATCCCTTGAAAATAAAATCCATCAAACTCTTAAGTAATTCAATTCATTTTTCATATAGAATTCACCATTAGTTAGCCTTTTGCCATCATTGCTTTTACAAATGTTGTGGGGGGGGGGTTCTATGTCCTTCTTGGTTGGCTATTTTTACCAACGTTAATCAAACCACTTTATTCTTTAATACTATTTTTGCTTCCCCATAATTGTAGGATTTTATCAGGGCGTCAATGACGTGCATCAGTCATTTTTTCCAACGCGGGGCTCAAAGTTACCTTGATTTATGTGGTCGCATGCAATTTCTTTTCATTGCCCAGCAACACTTGCAGGTATTGAACGAACAATGTTTCATGTTTTTGAATATTAAATTTTTGCCATATGAACACTTAGAGATGAATTCAGTGTTTCCCTTTTATTAATGAAAAATTAGAATCTTTCATTGATAAGATTTAGTTACTAAAAGATTATTTGAAGATGTCACACTTTAATATCATGAAGATTATCATCTTTTCAAAGGTTCAGTTTTTACAGTATATGAAATAATTTGACAAATATCTGACAGAAATACAATAAGATAAGGATATGACTGCTTCTGTTGCTCATTTTCCTTTCCTTTATATTTTCTTCCCAATTTATCAGGCTTACCTTGATCCAAACCAATGGGGCAGTGTACCTCATCCCTTGTACCCTAGAACTCCCTCTTCATCCCATGGACCACAAGCTGTTCCACAATGGAATCAAAAATCTGAGTCAGGAGCACGGCTAGTGATTTCTGTAGAAGAAACTAAAGGGTAGGACATTTTTTTTTTTTTTTTTTTTTTTTTTTTTTTCCTATCTATTGATGACTTTGTTTTATTTTTGTTAGTGTTGCTAAAGATTTATAAGTCTTATGACTTTTATTTTAAAGCATTAGGGAGAAATTCAACAAGATAAATCCTTTAAAAAGTAGTTTTGACGTATTTGCAGAGGAATTTTGCTCAATGAAGCATGACATTCTGAACCTGGTATAAGACCAATTACAGTGTCCTGGGCTTCAAATACATAAATGAATGGATCCTTACGAATTTAATCCTTCAAATAGAAAATAAAGGTCAGCCAAACGCAAGTTTAGCTGCCCAGGCCTCCATTTTATTTTGTTGTCCTGATAACTAATTCCATCCATAGAATAAGCACAGGAGAGAAACCCATTTTCAGCTACAAATTTAATTGATAGAACTAGCAACTTAAAGATCCTCACTTTAGCTACTTAATGTCACTTATTTCATGGATTCTCAATGCAGTATTTTAGATCAAGTTTTTACTCAAGCATTTTTGTTTCCTTATAGTCGTCAGTTTTATATTTTCTCTTTGTCATAGTATGTTATAAAAGCATCGAAATGCTCTTTTACGTTTCAAATTTAAAAAAGAATAATCGATGTCTTCTTTTCTTTCTCAGTTATATCAGGAAAATTGCCTTACAAATTGAAATTACCAAATATCTAGAACAATGCATGACGCAAGCTTTAGGTGGTGGACCACCTTTTCAGTCCAACTTTCAGAAAGACAAGTCAGGGGAGTACAAGCTGCCGACTCTCCTTGGAGAAAGTCCATCAAGAATAGAAGTGGTTCTATTAGTAAGCTTTGCATTCTTTAAATTGATTTTAATTAGCATATTTTTAATCAAGAATTCTTATTTCTATGGATACATATATTTCTTTAAGGAAATGACTGAGCCACATTCATTATTAGTGACAGAGGGGCCGAATGGTTAAGCCGTTGGACTCACATGCGAAAGGTTATTAATCAAGTTCGAATGTCATTAGAGACACTGTGTTTAAATATTGGGCAAGGTGTTAACACGAATTGCCTACGTTACGGCACTGCTCTTACGGCTGACGCTCGGTGACGGTAAATACCAAATGATAATTCCCTTCTGGAATTAATAGAGTAGAATTTTATGTTTATTTTATAATGAAAAGAGCCTTGAAAAGAGAGCTAGACAAGGATCAAACAAATGTTTAAGTCATTCATTCATGATGCAAAATAAGCTTTAAAATGTGATGTATAATGTTATTACATTTTGTTTTATGGTTACCTATCTCTAAGAGCAGAGCATTCTTTTGATGAACAGTAATCTAGACAACCAAGGTATAAAACATAATAAAGTTTGAGCAAATAATGGTTCTCCTCGGCAAATGAATTCAATCTGAATATTGCATTTGGTCAACAGGTTCTTCTCAGTGGAAGTGATTTCAAGGCAAGTTTTGCTTTGGCAATGCGTATTATAAAGGTAAAGTAGAACTAAGTTGTTTGAACATTTTCATATTTGTGCAAACAACCGTTTTTCTTTGAAGGCTTATGCTTTTCAAACTAACAAAATGCAATTTAATAAATTTTTGTTTGTTCAAGAACTGTACCACTTATTTATCGTCATTGCAAAAAAATTGATATAAATCAGTATAAAATAAATTAAGCAATCAAATATTTTGTGGGATATGTCATAAATTCCAAACTGAAAAAGTAACACAATCTTTCATGTTGAGATGCATGGTTCTTCCTGCTGCTGGTGACATCAAACAAATCTTTATCTCCCACATGAAGATGGATTTTTATATTTATTGGGTTCAAGCATCACATTTTAATGTTTTATATTTGACTAGCAACAAGGTTTTTACATGCGCATAACATTAGTCAATCAGGATGGCCAAAGTCTTAAGCCTGAACAAAACCCTCCAAGTTTCTAAAGTAATTTACCCATAAGAGTTTCTTCACTAGATATTTCAGAACTCATTTATTTTTATGATTGATGTTTGGGTAAATTTATGTCTTCAGAAATAAGATTTGTTCTATTCACATGCTGAAAATTAATCATAGGTTTTTACATCTAAATTTAGCTTTGTTTTGTTTTCATTCCTCATCCACTACAATAAATATTTGCCTTATTGTTTCATCAAATGATTTTCACTTTTTACTTCTTACAGGAGTGCCAACTCAAGGCTACGAGCCTTTACACTCAATGTTCCAGAGAACTAGCCAAACAAAACCGTTTTGAAGACATTAAATCATTTATTATGGCTTTGGTTGAAGATGGTTTTATCACTGATGATGTCTCGGATGAAATCATTGGAGCATCTCTTCTTGTGGTTGCTGACAGTCATTCTCAGGTATTGTAAGAGTGCTGTTTTGCTTCAATTTTATAAATGTCTGAATGAAAGAAGATATCAAATTTTGCACCTTGAATTTCATCCCTACTTTCAAGAATAGATGACAAATACATTAATAAAAATTGCAAGATAGGCAATTTGTGAAAAGGAGAATTATCTCATCTATGTTTTATGTCTTGCCCAAAGGTTCAAATGTATTTTTGAAATGAATTATACTCAATTATTATAAGGATATTGAAATAATTTAAATATAATAATTTGTTAATTTGTCACTTTAACTAATTAAGGCTCTGGTAAATTAGCTTTGATCTTAATATCATGTCTTAGCACATTTTTAGACATGACGTGGGATAATTTTGTCATTTGGTTTGATATTCTTTTTTTTTTTTTTCAAATTGATTTTCCAACTAATTGTAAATGTAATGTGTTGAAATATTTGGAATGATTATTAGGAGCCAGTTAAAGTTAAAGTTGCAACTTTGACCTGCTATACATTTTTATTTTCCATTACCATAACAAATTCATATCAATCAGTAAAAAGTGGGCTCAGCAGTGGGCATGAATCTATGGTGCGACCAGTCACTGAGTACCCTTAGTGCAGGATAGGAGTGGTGGGGCTGAGTGGTAGGTGTGTTGAGGCCTTGGTGTAGCCTTGTAAGAGAGTGATGCTTAGACAATCAGTGCTGAATCGCTAATGATTGGATAAGGCAGAATGGAAGGGAGAGGCTGTGTGTGTGTGCGTAGGCCTATGTGCACAATTTGGTACACACGACGGGACTAGCATCCACCCACGTTCTTTTCACTGTCCAGTTGTGTGCAGAGAATACGATTGTTTCATTCGACTGTTGCTGGTCTAAGCCTAGACATACACATGAAAAGTAATTAAAAACAGATTTCTTTTATATCGACATAAAAATTGTGGACCCTTGCAAGTCGATATATCAGGAGTGCACTGTATTTATCATTACTTTTAGTAATTGGTAATACAAGTTCTAGTTATGGACAAAAACAAAATTTTCTATTATTATAACAATTTGGTTTATCCAAACTCCATTTTCATCTTATAGGTAAAGGATGAAAGTGACTTCCTTATTCAACTTCTTAAGAAAGATAGTAACAAGGTAAGATTTTCAAGTTGTTTTCAAATAGTAATCCTATTTTGGTACCTGATTTACCCATTTTTTCATTCAGATTCATTCTTTCCATACTTGAACTGAAGTGATCTTTTATGATCTATAAGCACATTACATTTTTTATTTATTTCTCACAATGGTTGTCTACTTTTATTGTCCAATAACTTTCCCACAAAGCTATGATATCAAAAGATAAATATAGGTAGATATATAAGGCTTACTTAAATTTGTTTTGATTCTCGCAGACTTCTTTCAGGACCATATTTATCATTGTAATTTCTTTGTTAATGGAACCATATCGTCGACCCAATTCTCTAAACATTTAGGTCTGGTCATAAATGTTACTAGACACGTTTAGAGAATTACACCGACGATATATCAGCACGAAAACTCAACTGAAAGTGTGGTGACTTTTTTATGACCAAATACATTTGTGATTTCTCACTATTTCAGATAAATGCACTTATCATGTGTGGTAAGTTGAGGACTGCCTACTTGTTGGCAGTGAGAATTGACAGTGTCCAGAGCGTTCAAAGAATTGCTGGAGCAGCTCAAAGATTGGGACAGTCTGCTGTACAGAACATTTGTAGAAAATGGCTTGAAAGTCACAAAAGCTGATTGATCTTAACTCACATTATTAATGCAGTCCAGAATCACATGCATAGACATGTTGAGTGATACTTGATTTGATATTACTTTACCTGCAATCCTGCTTAAGGAGAAATGAAGGAATATCATGTGAATATTCAGTATTTTAAAGAGGAGAAAGAACGATTTGGAATTATATGTAATGAAATATCATTAATACATTAACCCGCTCATAACAAGTGTAATGAGATTATATTAGGATTTAAAAATGTTGATAAAATAAAAGAGTATTTTGCATCAAATGATTTCTTCATTTTGGCGAAATAGTCCTATAATCCCTAATAGAGATTTATTTATTTATTTGTACATTTTATATATAAAGTTGAAAATGAATTACTACCAATAATAGTAAAAATGATAATAATAATAATAATAATAATAATAATAATAATAACGACAATGACAACAACAACAATTATAATAATGTTGATAATAATGATAATAATTATAATGATAATAATGGTGATGAAGGGTATTTAAGTAGGGCTTGCCTAAATTATTGATAATAAAAGATAGCTTTTTTAAATTTTAAGCGCATTTTCAAAACTATGCAATATTTTTATCATGTACATTACGATCTACACCAATGGGTCCATTATTTTAACCTTTAACCCTTAAACACTGTGACAATATTTATAGAAATTGTGATTGAGAAATTTTTTTAATAAGACATTTAAAATGCTATCACCTGGTGCTTTCATCTTCCTTAGTCATTATTTCCATTGCTTATTTGCATTGCGCAACCTGCTCATGAAGATGACGGCCATCTATACTTAACTCTAAAAGTGCAAACACAAATGTCTTAGTTGAATTATAGACCTCCCGTCATAGATGTCTCATGAATACAGCTGTTGTTGGTAACCATTTCTAGGTTGATTTATTATGACTTTATATTTCATATTGCTAATCATCGATCACCTTTACTTATTTTTTATTTCTTCCATCCTCACTTATTTATCACTACTTTATATTGTAACCAAGTGCTTTTTCCATTTCTTTCAATACTTTTTATTATCTTCAGTCATTGTTTTTGCCTTTTCTTCTATCCACTCTATCGCCATTATCATACATTTCCTATATTCTTCTTTTTTATTAGAGGCTCGTTTTGTGTTATATCGACTAGAAATGTATTTCTTGATAATTATTTACTTCAAGCGGGTTGTCATACAGTGCCATGTGCTAGATCACTTTGTGAATGCCATAGAAATACAATGCAGTACAGAAATCTCAAACATGCAAGTTTGGAATTCACATAGATCTTTCACAATTCTTTATTCCTCGTTCAAAATTTTTATTTTACATGTATTAACATTAAAATTGTCTCTATGGCTGGCTTGGGAATCTCAAACATACCCATCAAAAAAATTAGTGGTAATGGATGGAATTTGATATTTTGCATGGCTTAGAGGTCCATGCTATCATTATGGAGGTTGTCTCTTATCCCACTGAAAAATCAGGGCTCTCAATTTTATGTTGTTATGTTCTAATAGTACACTGTTGTGATAAATGTAATTGTACTGTTTCAAATATTTTTTATTGATACTATACTGTTCATGTAAACAAAGAAAACAATCCAGGACACAAAAGTCTCTCATTTAGTTAGTGATATCGCAAATACTAGCTGATTTATCGTGGTATTTATCTAAATCTAGATCAATCAGAGCCCAATCAGAGCCAGATGGAAATCTATAATTGATGCCCTGTGCTTCCCAAGGAGCTTAAAGGACTAGTGATCAATATCTAGGTCTATATTTTCCCTCCTAAAAATTAAGTGGTTTCACCAAATTTTTTTTATTGATACCCCTTAACTATACACTCAGGTGCAGCTCATGCAGGTGCACGATGTGTGCTTGGCTTAGAATGTGCATTTCTTCAGGGAGACGAGGGGAATGGAGAAAACTATCAGAGATCATCCATTCTGAATCATCGTGGGAGTGATAGGGGAGACACAGGAGGTCAAACAGAAATTAAAGCCTTAATTGAATAGTGTGACATGGTTTGCTACAGTTTATTATCAACAATCATTAGAACTGTCTTATCAATATCTGCATTGTTTATTCCATTCTTTCTTCGTCCTCTTTTTAAGACAAAAGTTAAACAGAACAGCCAACTACTTTATGACTCCTTGTTGAGCAGTCCATACAGAAATTATGAAATTCAAGGAAATCTCAGTCACTGGTCCAAACCAGTTCGAGAGTTCTGTACTGCATTGAAAAATTATAGAGAGTTGCAATGTCTTCTTTATTGAATTTCATATATCCAGTCTTTCACTTATTTATTCATTGCTGTATATCTGTAATTGATTACATATTTTGATAACTAAATGATATGTTCTCATCCTGTAGAATTAATAAGAATTATCACTTCATGCGACTTGATTTAATCTTTCTTTCTATTTTTCATTCTTTGAGAGCTTCACCAAAGATTTGTTAGTGTTTATAAAAGTTAAATTTTTATGTGAATATTGTACGACTTCTAAAAAGATATTGATACATATTCAAGTCCTTAAGAATTTTTCTCATCACGACGTAATAGAATGTTTAGGCCATTACATGTATTACCATTTCCCATGACAAATTCGTTAAGTAGAAATATTATTCTTCTTTTCATGGATGATATATCTTTGTGATTGGAATTTGCGCAAAATAATCTTCTGGTCAAACTATTTTATATTTTTAAAGAAAGGTTTTTTAATTTCTTGAGAGCTTGTTTCATGGATAAGAGTTTTTATAAAGCGGATATATAAAATCAAAATACTCGTAAACTGTGAACGTTATGTTTGAAACAAATGTATTTTACTTTTGTAAAATCAATTAATACAGTGGTCTTTTAATGTAATATGTGTTTAATAAATTAATTTTAGGGATAATCAAGATGCACTGTATAAAAATATCATTTTATGATTCCCCCTTTTTTTTTTTTTTTTTTTTTTTTTTTTTTTTTTTTTTTTTTTTTTTTTTTTTTTTTTTTTTTTTTTTTTTTT
>JASKDV010200977.1:0-10897 GCA_032466395.1 Aegires albopunctatus
TCTCTCTCTCTCTCTCTCTCTCTCTCTCTCTCTCTCTCTCTCTCTCTCTCTCTCTCTCTCTCTCCATATATATATATGTTATAACAGTGATGACGTACATTTTGACTTTGACCAATAATTCTATTATCTGGATGATTCTGTAATCTGGACAAATAGTTGGGAGCGGACGTGTCCGATTATAGAAATGTTACTATAGTTGTGCACCTGCTTTTTTCTGATATGATTTTATAATTTTATGTATTGACTGACAGTAATACTAAATCTAGTTGAGTTTTGTCACTTATTTGAGGAAGAAGTGTATGTAATTTTTGTATACTCACCTTTCTAATTAGTTTCTCTACTTTTGATTTAACAGGTAGCTGAAATGACTGCCATAAAAAAGAAGAAAGAGTTAACTAAAAAGTCAGAACTTCTCAGAGAAATACATAAACTAGCTGTGCAGTAAGTAGATCATCTTTTGACTTTTCATTGGTCTTTTCAAGATTTCACAATTGCCAGCACCATATCAATGTTATCATTAAGGAACTTGAAATGTGATGAAATGTATTCTTTTCCTTTTTTTACAGAATTCAAGCTATGGAGAAAGAAAAGCTCACTCATATTTTTAGTAAAAGGTCTGATTTTCAGCGGGATTATGTTGTGTTAAAGGAAGATGAGGAGAAGATGGCAGAAGAGAGGAAAACAGAAAGTAAGAGAATGTTGTTTTGATTGTGAATCAGTAGTTATTTTTTCTGTATTTTTTATTTTTAGCAGATTTTTCTCTTTTTGAAAAGTAATTTTTGCTTGCAACTATGTATGTAGAGGGGTTAGAAAGAAGTTAAACAGTTGGATGGAATGTGTATATGGCTTTATTATTTTATATATAGCATCCCAAAGTTACCAACCAGTAGGATAAAAATGTATGTAAAATGTCAATACAATTTGACTAATCCTAAAAAGAAGACAGCATATTTTTACTTTTTTCTTTAGTGCTCATCATCTATGCTTGAAATAGCTGTGATAAAGTTAATGCAGCTGCGACATCCTAAATATTGATATTTAAAAAAAAAATTACATCAGGCTTTTTTTTTTCTTTTTTTTTTAAACTGAGAAATGAGAATTACTTTAGGCTGCCACAAGGAATAGGACTCTGTGCCCTGAAAGTTTTCAGCTATGTTATCTATAAAACTAATATTTTCAGAGATTCGACTTCGACAGCAGCTTGAAAAGTTGAGCCTGATGGTGAAGAAATTCCACCGAGAGTTAAGGGATGTCAAACCAACACCTGAATGTAAGAATAAATTGAGTTTAAGCCTTTTCTTTAGGAGGGAAGATTGATTTAGAGTAGAGAAATTCTTTTAAGCTGTGATTATAGATTCTACCAGGATAAAAGGCAACTATTTCAACATCGATTCAAGACAATAGTGCCACCCCAAGGCAGAGCGACGTATCTACATTTTTCATGATGTCGAGAAAAATATAAAAAACATAACCACTGTCCTGTCAAAATTTATCTTTACTTTTAATTATGGATGGGCACAATATTATGGGGTAATATTTGTTTTTTAATAAAGTACAAAGCTGACTTTATGACCTTATGACGTATTTCATTAGTTACGACTTTTACATCGGTCTGCCTTGTGAAATTCAGTTATGTCAAACTGCCATCGTTGATGTAGAACTGATTGTTCATTATTGTCATTTTGACCTATAGAGAAAAACTATTTCTAGTGTAGATACGTCGTCCTTTCATTGTTACAAGATAGATAAGGGTTGGTATAGTGTGGTCAACATAAAAAATAATGGAAATCTCGTTTTTGTCAGTTACGTCATTCTGCTTTGGAGTGGCAGAATAGTGCTTTACAGTTTTTGAGCACAAGTTTGGTACTACGATTTTTCTTTAAAAATTATAGTAAAGGAGAGGGAGAAAGGTGGGGGTAAATAAAATTCAAATAATCTCTCTAGAGAAAGTAACATAAGCTAACTCCATGAAAATCAATTACCATTTTTTATATTGTAATTTATCTAGTCGTTTTTATGGTAATTTGCTTGCAATTCTGCAATTATTTTTTTTCTTTTGCAGTCGTAGAAAAATTGAAGATTATTATGGATGAAATAGAAAGTGCTATCAATTCTTTTAAAGATCAGCAGAAGAAAAAGTGAGTAACATAACTTTTACTCTTCTTTTCTGATTTCCTAACTGCTAAATTTGTGCTGTGTTTTGAGCTGTTGAGTCGAGATGAGGATTATATGATAGGCTGTTTAATTCATGTAGATCGTAAGGTTTGGTGAGAGCACTTCATTTCTAAGTAACTCTGTAATTGGGTGCATTCAAAGGTGTTGTACTGTTTTTTTCTAATGACAAGCAGAGGCTTCAGGTTAATTGGTGTCCATAAAAACTGCTTAAACTTCACTTGTTTATGTAAGTAATCAACCAGTTGTCACGCATGTCTTTGAAATAAGTTAGGCTTTTATTTTTTCTTTAACCCTTCAAACTCCTCACCCTGATATTGTAAGTGTGACTCTTCAGGAGCCCAATTTATCGGGATGTGGTGACCCACAAAGAACAAGGCTAACTCTAAAAAACATGTAAGAATCAAAGGCACTCACATAATTAGATGGCATAGAACACCCTTTTTTTGTACTGACGAAGCTTGAGTACATTTTCTAATGGCAGCCTCCTTGCATTGGATTGTGTTTACATTTTGAGAATGTATTTTTTAAGGAAAAGGAAGTGAAGCTCGTCAGCTTTGAAATATGCTGATTGCTCAGTAAAGAGATCTTTTACAGCGGTAGACGCCATCAAGCAGTTGAATGAAGATTCAGAGGACAATGAACTAGACTGAGAAGTAGATTATCATAACAATGAACTTGAGTTGGAGTTGGAATGAAATTTAGATCTAGATCTAGTGACTGACTTCAAATGGAGAGTTTGTTCAAAATTATATCAATTTTCAAAATCCTGCCCAACTGGTGATCAAGTGAGGAAAGCTAGGTTTAATAGCATCAACATATATTAAGTTTGATGTGGACTATATTAATATGAATGAGTATGCAGTTAAAACATTAGAGAGGGTATTTGATATAGGAAGGAAATGATTGCTATCTTATGATGGTGAACTGGCCTGTAAAATGGACTACGGGAAGCGTAACTATTGCCTTTTTACTCTTAAGTTTGTGAACATATTTTCCTTATCATTGTTGATAGGCATCACAATATTAATTTGTCAACTCCGTTTTGCGTTTGTCCTACTTGTTGCCAGATATGAAGAATTGATGAGAGTTGAGAAAAGCCTTGGTCAAGAGCTACAGCAACTAGAAAAAAAGTTTGATAACTGGTCACAGACAAAGTTTCCTTCCTATGCCCCTCAACCTAAGGCAACGCCTTTAAAGGACGAATCTCACAACCTTCCACCTGAAGTCGCAGCCTTTGATGTAAGTTTTTCAAATCTGTATTTTCATTTGCAAATGTTTCCATTATAGCTTGTTTCAACTTAAAAATATAAGCAAGAGAGAATAAAATGCAATGAATACAAGCAAAAGAGAATAGATTGCGATGAATACTAGCAAGAGAGAATAGATTGCGATGAATACTAGCAAGAGAGAATAGATTGCGATGAATACAAGCAAGAGAGAATAGATTGTGATGAATACAAGCAAGAGAGAATAGATTGTGATGAATACAAGCAATTAAGAATAGATTGCCTTGGTATGGATTCCTCAAAAGAAGAGACTACTGGAAATGGTGATAGATGGAAAAAGAAGGAGAGGACGCCCCACAACAAGATGGATTGACGGAGTCAAGAGTGATATGAAGGAATTGGACCTGGAGGAAGACAGTGCAATGGACCGGAAAACGTGGAGATGTGGCATTCAATATGGCAACCCTGCAGATTGCGGGACCGGATGAAAGAAGAAGAAGCTTGTTTAATCTTCAAATTGATGTCATGCTCGCTGTAGATAGATTATATAAGGAGTACAATAAAGTTTTTATTTTATTGTGTTTGATAACACCACTACTTGGCCACTCTATTTAACTAACTTTCTATCGTTGGTAAAGGACATGAGCAAACTCAATAAATTATTCTATTTTTTATTCTAACAGAAATTTGTTCATCAAAACGGAGGACACAGAGGAGGATGGGATGAACATGATCACCAAACCTTTTTGAGATACAGGAATATGTATAAGGTGACTGTCAATAATAGCTTGAGTTTGTCTTGCATAAAATCACTGTTAGCTGTGTTCATTAGACCAGCTGTTCTTATAAAGTGCACATATCCACAGTGAAGTTGTGCTCAAGGCACTTTAGAATGACTGCGATATTCCCCTGATAGCAACACAGAAACACAAAGGACAAGACTTGCAGCCAGTCTTGCAGCCATTATGAGTTCAAGGACACTGCTGTCTTAATGGCAAGGTACTCATTTACACCTGAATTGAATGCGGTAAGCAGGCCAAAGTGTCTTACCTTAGGACACTTTGGCAATGACCGGTGGTTACCAAGAAATTTTGTGTTAAGCAGGATTTAATCCCACTATGTCACCCAGCCGCAGCCGTCGGTGATGAGTGCTGCTGGCATTTTCTGGTGTTTCAACTGTTAACCACAAAGCCATAACGTCCCTTTTTTAATTGTATTGTTGCTTTCATTTTAATCCATGCAAGTCAGGGTCCATACGCAAGTCTTGAAGTCTTGAAAAAGTTTTTGAGCAGACAATTCAAGACTTGAAAATGTCTTGAAAATCACCTCTTTTAAAAGAATCTAGGGCCATGTCTTGAAAAAGTCTTGAAAATCACCTCTTTTATAAGAATCTAGGGCCATGTCTTAAAAATGTCTTGAAAATCACCTCTTTTAAAAGAATCTAGGGCCATGTCTTGAAAATCACCTCTTTTAAAAGAATCTAGGGCCATGTCTTGAAAAAATCTTGAATTTGTCCAATTTCATTGGCGTGGCTTGGTTATAAAGAAAGTGGGGAAAAAAAGAAGGCCTAATTTTGTTTTCTTAACTTGATTGTTTCGCTTGTGGTATATTCTTCCCTGCAAAACTGCCAGTCCTCTGGTTTAGAGGGTTTTCTTGCCAACGCCATAAGATCTGATGCCACACAAATCACAGTCAAACATTGGTCTCTGATTGAAAGAAGGCCGCCTACATGTAAAGACTGTTTTAAATCCTGCCACTTTGTTTTTGTTTTCGGTGATGTTGTAGTTCTTTCATTTTGCAACTTGTAGTCTTGAAATTTGTGTCAGGGGACTTGAAGAGTCTTGAAAAAGTCTTGAAGCTTGTTTCATGGTGGCTGTATGAACCCTGCAAGTTGATTGATAAGTGAATTGAATAGCAATAGACATATGTGAAAGATTTTGCTTACTTCCTTTTATTTATGTATTTTTGTTTTTATTATATTTATCAAGGGTCGCATTGTTTTCCTGGATCATGTGAAACCAATGCTTCCTATTCGTCAAGAGGCTGAAATTCGGGAACATGAGTCCTGGTACCAAGAATATCTTTTCCTGAATGAAAATAAAAAGCATGCAATTAAAAAATGGAGAGAGAAAAAAGAAGTAAGGATTTAGAATTAAAATTGTCGAAGAAAGAAATTATATATTGTATTTGGTTATAAATAGGCTGTTTCTTCATGATGCCCCTAAAATAGATGTTATATTTTCTTATTCTTCCTAAAAAGTTATCTTAAGTTAATTTTGCAGGTGACAAAAATACCTCTCATTTGTGAGTTTATGTTTAAATTCAGTACAAAAGTGGATAAGAAAAAGTATTCAATATCTTTCATTTTCGTAGTCAGAATCTAGATTAGAATGACATGTTTTAGGTTATAAACAATGACCATATTAAAATGAGTAAAGAATGGAATGATTATCTTTTACCAAATTCCTGCGGTTGGTTTTTCAACCTTAGGAACAGAAAGAGGATGCCATATCTCATGCTGAAAAGGATGTTGAAATAGATTCTGATGATGAATTGAAGAAAAAGAAAGTGCTAGAGAAAATGGCGGCAACAGAGCGATCAGATAGATTCAAGAAGATCAATGCTTGGAAGGTATTTATTATATCTTTATTTTAAGGATAATGATGATAGTGATACTATTATAATAATGATAATAATGATTATAAAAATTATAATGATAATGAATTATTAATAATAATGATGGTAATGATGATAGTAATAAAGATAATGATAATATTATTAGTTGTGCACTGACCGATGTCGTCGATCAATTTCTCAGCTATCAGTAATAAAAACAATAGTTACAATAATAGATAAATTCTTTCAACGTCATTACTGGTTCAATGCCTTTAACATAGTGAATAATTGCATCAAGAGAAAAAAGTCATTTTTATTGGTACTTCATTATTATCATCTACGAGATAATTAACATCAATGAAAATAAAATTATGATATAAATCTCAATACCCTTTTGTTCCTTTTCAGGTCCAGAAAGAACTTGAGAAAGCCATGCAAGAAGAGAGAAAGTTAAAATCAGAAATTGAAAGTGCTAAAAAGAAGGAAACTGAAAGACAGAGACAAGTGAGTTATCAGCTTTTCAAAGAGAACACTTCTGCCCTGTAAAGGCAAAGTGACTTATCTCCAAAAATCAAGTTTTGCCATCTTTTCGTTTCATTGGGCTTATCATCCCCATTTTTATCATGTATTCAACAGAGGTGTCTCCAGATTTCAGGATAAAAATACAGATTTTACCAGGCTGTGTTTACATGACTATGTTTACATTGTGTGTAACTGTTTGTTGTCTTTTTTAATGTTATATGCTTGTTCTTCATTTAATGATGGTACAATGTTACCTCTTTGTGAATTTTATAATTCACTTTGTGATAAAATAATATAAGATGTATTGAATATTAGAAGATAGTATGACCTACACATTATAGGCCCTAGCGTCCGTGCGCGCACTTTTTCCAGTGTTTCAAAAAGGTCAGGATTTTTTTTCATAGCTAGTTGGTACCTCTGATTAAAAGCAGAATGGCATACCTCCATTAGAAATGGTACTTGAAATGTTTTGAAGTAAAGCATTCATTACTTTAGACATGCGTAATTTTGAAAGTTTTTTTGCCTTTTTCTCGGAAATGAAAAAAGAGGAGATATGACGGTTTGCCTTTGCATAGCAGACTACTGTAGACATGCAAACCCATCCAATCTCCTTGGGAGACTACCAGTCTCCTGATCTCCCAACCACCACCATCATACCCCCAATTTCAAACAAAGGTGCCTTGTAGAGTATCAATAGTGCTTAAAATTAAAACAGCTCAGATAGGTTACCATCTCCATGACTGACAGGAAACTGCTACAACTAGACTGTAGTATATGATTTCTTTATATATATATATATATATTTATTTTTTTTAAACCTTTTTAAATCTAAACTTTCTTCCTTTGGTCTTATGTCGATTAGAAGACTTATAATAAAGATATAACTTATATTTTGAATCTATCTATTCTTACCCCATCTTCCTCCAACCAAGTCACTAGTCATGTATGCTATGTCTGCTACAGATATGGTTGATTGCAATTTTTCTAGGTAGCTTTCCAGGAGGGAAAATTTGGTGCTAATAACGGAGATGCCACTTTTCAGGAAATTTCCTGAATTCAGGAAGAAATTGTATATGCGGAAGATAAAAACAACTGAATTTTATTTTATTTCAATTGTAGCCCTATTTGGTCATTTGTCTTTTATAATACAACAACATTTGCTGTTTTGCTGGTAAGTGACTGTTAGAATGGAAATTGTCTAGTATATGCACTGTCATTATAAGAGAGATCAGCATAGATTTTCAACTCTCTCTAACTGTTCAGGAAATGTTCTCAATTCATGGTGGCATCTCTGTAATAAGAGAATTCATTTATAAGCCTTAGACCAGAATCTATCATGGGTCATTCATCTGCACAAGTGGTAGCTGGAATGTTTGGTCAGACGGAATGAAATAAATATTGTTAGAAAAACTGGTGAAAAAGTGTTTAGTGGAAGACTTCACATTGAGAGATAGGGTGAAATGTATTTGTTGAAAGGGTCTTTGCGACACCTCAGTTCCTTTAGGAAAATTTGTTTTCTTATGCTGCTCCTATTAAAATATATGCATAAGAAGAGCTGTAGAATGAGAGATAGTGAGAGTGTGATAAATAAGTAAACTGTTAGTGCTTGAAAATTATAGAGCATAACACTGAACCACACCCTCTGTCGATATTTATATTTGTAGACTTACAATGTTTGTTTTTTTTCTTCCAACTTGCAGCTTGAAGTCAAGAAATATGTCGAAGAATTTCAACAGCAAAGGCAGCAAGAGGAGATGATGCTTCAGATAATGGAGGAAGAGAGGAAAAGAGAGGAGGAAGACCGAAGAAGGCAAATATCAGGCCGAAAACTTGGAAAATTTAGAAATAGGGTGAGGGGGCAAAGTGCTTAGTTGTTGGTTAATACATGTTGCGACAGGCTTACACAATCCCACATTTTTTGCTCTATGACTTAAGCTAACATTTTGCCTCTGGTCGTCTTCCACCTTATGGTGATATTTGGTGCAATGTTTCTTGTTCTCCCTATTTTGCTCTAATACTAAACACTGCATTTGACAGAAAATCTGATGTTATCAGTGTACAAATTTGTAATCCAAGTAAAGTGAAGGGTAATCCAATTGCAGTTTGCCTGAGAAGTTTAATGGCCCAAGTTTTGCCAGGCGAAACGACTATCTCCAAAAACCGAGTTTTGGCATCTTTTCATTTCATTGGGATTATTAGACCCATTTTTATCATGCGTCAAAAGCAGAGCAAATTATCTCCATTAGAAATGGTATTTTAAACATGTTTTGAAGCAAAACATTCATTACTTTTGACACTAGCAATTTTGAAAGTTTTTTGCTTTTTTTAGGGAGATATGTCAGGTTTGCTTTACGGCAGTATAGGTCTGGCTTATTAGAAATAAGATGTGATGATTCTATACTTAGAATTACTTTGGCTTGTCTTGGCTATAGAAATGAAAATGTCTAAACACCTCCTGTGGGTGTATAACCTAGTAAGGGTATGAAATGTTTTAAGACTATCATGCAGCCAATGACATTGCATTTAAATTAACTCATGGGATTATCCCGCACATTTCATAGTAATTGATAATGTTCCATGATTCACACATTTTGTGCTGCAGCAAGCCCAATGACCTTCTCCTTCTTCAAACATACTGACAAAACTCAACAAGGTTGATTAATATTGTCAATACAAAATAAAAATAGAATAAAATTGAAGTTTTTAATTTTAAGTATTTTGTTAGTTAACTAACTGTATGTAGATCTAAGTATTTCATATGTATCCTGTGTTTAAGAGTATTAACACTTTCGCTACTTCTAAAATCTGGATTCAATTTATTCCACAATCTTGCAGTGCTTGGAAGAAAGAAACCTTATGATAATCTCGTTTTACAAATGTCACATCTGGAAGCACGGAGTGTTTCAAAGATTTAGCTTTATAAAATAGATTTTATCTTATCTTGTATTCCTTCCTACCTCTACCCTCCACCTAACCCATTCCAATCTCCATTAAGTACAAGAACTTGTTTATTTATTGGTTTTTCTTGTCTCACTATCAAAACAATTCTTAGGACCTCCACAAGCTGCATCAAAAATTGGAACAGGAAAAAGAAAAAGAAGCAGCCCAAATCCAGAAGGAAAAAAAGCTCCAGGCATTGAAGAATCAGGTAGCAGACTGTCAGCTAAATTCTCCAATTCAAATTAGGCTTACAGATTGATCCACAATTATTCCCTTTGAATGATTTTTGTCTCCAAAACAGTTTCTTTGATACATGTTCTAATCTTCTAATAGGACATAAATTATGAATGTCATATGTACACTTCTAGCCCTCATTTTCACCAGTCCGAGAAAAAATGTCGCCGGTCCGCGGAAAAAATTTCCCATCAGCAAATAATAGGTCATGATATTAATCCTACACCTGAACTGTCACCAGACACGCACCACAAAAGCCTGGGACACGCATCGTTAGTATCAATTATACAGACGATGCTCACTGTCCGATATCTTTGCAGTCAGTTGACTTGGACAGGGCCGGATCTGGGAAAGGGGGGGGGGGGGGGATTTCCTGGGGCATGTGATGTTTGGGTTTTAGCCTACCTTTGTCTGCCAAAATACTTAGCCAAGGCTACTTCTGTCCGATTTAAATAGACGTAGATCTAGATCAGAGTGAAAATGGTAATGTAGATCTAGATTTAGATGTATCCGCTCGGCAAGATCCTGATGTACATTGTTTGAATGTCGTGAGGGTTCCACTAGTTGAATCTAAAACTGATATGAATTTGTCAAAAATCTATTACTTTAGTGTTGCTTGCTATTGTAGTTGTTTTCTTTCTTTATAAAAAAAACAACTCTATTCTAGGAATGTCTTATAATGAGAGTTTGCTTCATTATATTGAAATATGTTAATTCTGTCAGGTTCATGTTGAGGCTGTCAGGGACCCTAGCCGTTTGCTCAAACCAACAGCAGGATGGAAAGAAAGATTGAAAGTGCATGGGTCAGATGGAGGAGGTCAAGTTTTGTCCATGCCACACAAGGGAGTACCTTCCTGGAGACAAGGGATGCACTGACAACATCATGGTTGGACAGATTCTTTCATTTGTTTTC
Organism: Aegires albopunctatus; assembly: GCA_032466395.1. Classification (NCBI taxonomy): domain Eukaryota; kingdom Metazoa; phylum Mollusca; class Gastropoda; order Nudibranchia; family Aegiretidae; genus Aegires; species Aegires albopunctatus. The sequence continues at coordinate 10,627 of JASKDV010200977.1, forward strand.
ATGCTTTCACCATTTTTGCCTAAATTCAGGGTATGGGTACAATTCTATGCTCTAGAACAGAATTTATAGGAGTAACGTAATCAATTATAAAATTGACATGGATAATGCATGTATGATATCTTCATTATATGTGTGGTGGCCTGAGAAAACCAGCCACATGGTGAAATTTTTTGTTTTCAAACCCGTTACATATATAAAAGCAGCAGACTTTTCTGTTCAAAATGCAATTTAAATTTTTCAAATATCTTAATTAGGGACGAAATGACAGGCA
>JASKDV010200988.1:0-10897 GCA_032466395.1 Aegires albopunctatus
TATTATTATTATTATTATTATTATTATTATTATTATTATTATTATTATTTTTATTATTATTATTATTATTATTACTAGCTGGTTGGCCGTTCTACTAACAGAGAGAAAACTCAGCCAAATAAGCCTATATAAGAATCATGTAATCAATTTAATGTTTGAAGTTAAGGCAAAGTTCCCAACCTGCCTCTCAAGCTGTATTACAAAGGTGAAGTGATATAGATCTAGATCTATAGAGTTAGCTAGAGGCCTATAAAATCTAAATCTATCTAATCGTTTGGTTCATCAAGGCTCAGGGGTGAATGGATTTGTTAGCTTACACGTGGTAAAAATTATGAAAGAAACATTAAAATAAGATAATCTATAGCCATATCTATTGCTAATGACGTCCTCACCTTAAGAAGAAATTATTTTTTCAAACTTTTAGTCACTGTCAGATAATTGTTTTCATGGTGTCAAATTAAAATAGTGCATATTTGCCTCATATGTTTATAAGAAAATATTTGATTTGATTTGATTAAATAGATCAATGCTGTAACTATTAAGTTATAAGATGAAGGGGATTGCCATTTAAGGGCACCCTTTTCTCAACATATATAGCAGGCTTGAAGACAAATATTTAGTACCTCCACATCAAAACTCTCTGATAATGTTGCACATTTTCAACCTTAAAACTAAATATTTATCATTCATGTTTATAAAGCATAATAATTAGCTTCAAGCTCACCATGGTAACATAAGAAGCACTGATGGTGAAATACATTGGTTTTGATCTGGCCTTGTTTGCAGAAACAACTTGCAAGTCATAAGGATTATAGCGGGCACGAAGATTGTTCCGGTTGCGGGGTAGACAGTAGAGAAATTCACCAGTATCCTCCTTAGCTTTTGCTGCCTCCTGTTCAAATTAGTTTTTTGTTTTTTTTCCAAAGAATTGAAATAAATGAAACAACGTTCTTTTCAATTTGTTTTAAGCGAAAATTCATCTTTATTCCTTATTCCGCTCTTCTCTAAAGGTTTCTCTCATTGATAGGAGACAATAATTTGTATGTGCTGTTTAAAATCTTTCAAATCTTAATATCTTTATATTGCATTTACTGTTTTCATCCAATAATTGACTTATATGAAGTTTCTTCCTTTATTTAATTTTATTTTTATTAAGCCACAAATTTTATATTACAGCTGAGGCTTGAGAAAATAAATCCTTTTTTAAATAATCAGATATTAATTTCATCAATCCTTTTTCCTTACCTTTTCATCATCAGGAATGTTTCCAAGCTTTTCCATTTTTTCTCTTGTATCAGGCCCATGTCTGGGGATATCAGTTGTCCATCCTAGTGCTTTTCTCATTTCCAAAAGATGGAAGAAGGCATCTGTATTCTCAGGAACTAAGCTCAAAGAAGATGAAAAAAGCATACATTGCTGTGAGGAAGAAATCCAAGTTGAGCATTATGAATCTAATATGTCAGGACAAGGATAAGACTTCTTAGATTTAGCTCTAACCATTGAGTGGTTATGGTTTGACACACATGCGGGAATTGAAGGCTTGGCGTATATCAAAAATAAAATTCATTATTCAATAAAGTCAAGGAGTCTAAAATATATAAAACATACCTTTGTCATCATATCTATTTCTCTTGAGATAAGTAAGCACTTTATTTGGATCTGGCTTAGTTGATACACTGTAAGTTGTGAGAGATTTTGAAGTAAGTTTTGTTCTCTTTGAATCAAAAGATTTTCTCGTATCTCCTCCAGCACTCTTCGATCTCTCCATAGGTTTTGGCAAGAGCTTATAGTCAGTATGATCCTCAGCAATAACCAACTGAAAACCATAAAATACATATGCTTGAAACAAAGAAACAAAATGTCAACTACTAGGATTGAATATACCATGCCAATGAGATAGATGGTCTCCTGAACCCCTTTTTACTTTGCTTCCAATTTGTTCTTTTGATTCACACTGACAAATAAAGCAAAAAGCAAAGAGAATTCAAAGCATTCAAAGCATACTTTATATTCCTTTTTCAAGAGACAATTTCATTCTTATGGACATACATATGTACAAAGTACATTGAAAAGAAAACAAAATAAAATAATAATAATAAAAAATCTAGAGATAAAAGCATTTTTGCTACAAAAATAATGCTCCTTTGTCCTCTCACATCTTTTGTCTTACCTGTTTTCTGAAATCTGCTGAAACAGTTCTTTGACTTTTGTTTTCCTCAGCTTCAGGTTTTCTACCATCTGTTACATCAAACTTGGGGGCCAGTTCATTCTCTTCCTCATTATCATTTCTAGTCACTTGACTTATTGAGGTTGCAGCCCCAGATTTAGTCATACTTGTATCAGTTCCTCTCTTCCAATGACTACTTGCTTCAGTCTTAGATGGACTTACAGATTCTGTGTAGGGAGTTGGTGAAAATAGCTCATCAATCATGTCATCTTCTTGAATCTTCAAGCCATCATCTGGTATTATTGAAACAAAAATGGAGAGAATGGAAGCTTATTAAATTTTGCATCATCATTACCATGCTGAAAGTAAGAGAACAATAAACTTGAAGAAAACGGCAAGTTCTAGCTTTTTTTATTATTTTTATTAAATGACCAAGATGTTCGTAACCAAAGTCGTTTTAATCAGTTCTCCTATGAATGGTTGAGAAATTTTAAAAATAAACTGAAATTATTTTTCATTTGGTTTTTATCTCTTTTTAAGAGTTCAAGTATTCTTAATTCTCACATACTTTATAATTGATGTGATCAGCAGAGTAAAGGTCTTTTTTGTTTGCTTAGCTTTTTAACTTCCTTATAAAATGTATCATTCACCTTTGGTATTGTACCATTTCGGAAAAACTATTCTCTTGATAAAAATATATATCTGTGACTTTCTTCCTTTTACTTTTGGTAAGTAAAATCAAATAAACGTTACCATAGTCCAGTTCCTTGAATTCAGTTCCATCTTGAGAGAAAGAACTTGTGCCTGTGCTTCGAGATGAATCTAAGGGTTCAAGCTGAAGAGGTCTCTTGCGTGTGATGCTAGAATATTTAAAAAAATGAGACATTAATGATATAATATGCAATATATTTTCATTTCATTTGTCAAGCATTTGTGCATAAAATTATATGATTGTGTATAGGCCTTACATGGAAATAGATTTCATGGATAAATTAAAAAATTTTAAAAACCCAGAAAAACCATCCCTCTTTGATAAGATGTGACTGCTTCATAATTTTTATAAATGAACTTGTGACTGGTCACATGGATCAGCACAAAATTATGCAATACAAAAAGTAAATACCTATCACCCTCTTCTGCTTTCTTATGCTTTCAATAATATCCGATTTTCAGTGTGAAAGTCAGTATTAAAATGGATTAACATGTGATTGAAATTCTAGCATTTTAATTCACATTAAAACAATTAATTGTTCAGATATACGCATCTCACATATTTTGAAGAATTGCTGTTTCACTCTTATTCAATTCTGATGATCCCTGATACTGGATGTTGGAAGTTGACATGCTTCTCTTTGGAGTGTTGGTGGGTAATGGATCAAGTCCAGTGTTCCTCTTGTATGAATGTATTATGTTTGAAGCACTCTCTCCCTTAAGTTAAAGAGATTGAAAGATATTCAATCATTGTGGGAAGTGATTTAATGCTATTAAACAAATGAAGAGCGAAAAAGCCTCTGCACCAGATGGTATTCCCCCATAAGTGCTTAAGACGGATCCTGCCACAATGGCAAAGATGCTACATCCCCTCTTCCGTAAGATATGGACAGAGGAAATACAGTTGAACCCGGTTATACTGAAATCCCGGTTAAACTTCAACTTTTTCTAAGCAATGAATTTTTTCTAGATTAATTGACTGGTTAATCTAAACGTGAGCCCGCTTATACTGATATATTTTTTGCCAGTTGAGAACAGAAATCGCTGAAACTCTTGATGATAAGTCTAAACGGACACCAGCCACAAAGGAAACAATACAAAAAAGAAATACAGCGAGGGGAAAAAAAAAAAAATCCACTGTAACACAGTGGATGACAGTCCAAAGTTCACTTACAAAATGGCTGACATAGTGTTTCCTTTCCATTGACATGAATATCACCCAAAACACCATTATAGCTTACTAAAATACCTCTACACATCGATGTTGAGTAAATACCTCTACACATCGATGTTGAGTAAATACCTCAACACATCGATGTTGAGTCATTATCGGTTATACTGAAATCCCGGTTAATCTGAAATTTTTGGAAATTTTTTTGAGTTTCAGAATAAGCGGGTTCGACTGTACTACCTGGAGACTGGAAGAAAGGCTATACCAAGCAAGATATTCTGTAGAATTATTCTAGAGAGGTTGACGAAAGAAATAGATGAACAGCTAGGCAAAGAACAAGCAAGATTTCACCAAAATAAATCTTGCAACGACCAAATAGCAACTCTTCGAATCATCATTGAATAGTCTATCAAATGGCAGACCTCCATATATGCCACCTTTATAAATTTTGAAAAGGCGTTTGATAGAATAGACAGAGGAGTGATATAGAGAATAATTGAACACCATGGCTTTCCAAACGGAGTAAGCTCATACAGTAGTTATAAGAGGTCTCATCTTGTAAAGTTATCCACAGCGGAAAACTATCCAACTCTTTTGAAGTGAAAACAGGAGTCAGACATGGCTGTTTTCTCTCACCACTGATCTTTCTTATTGTAATTGATTGGGTCATGAAACAAACAACAAAAAATACCAAAACAGGATTACAATGGACTTTCACGGAACAATAAGAAGATTGAAGCAGGAAAAATTGGACTTAAAATCGATATGACCAAAGTGGAACACATGAAAGTCATTAATAAACAACAAGATCAGATCAGTCAAGAAGGAATAAACATTTTTAAAAAACCCAGAAAAATTCACATACTTGGGCAGTTGGTTTCAAAGTGAGGAGGAACAGATGAAGATATAAAAAGAAGAGCAAATAAGGCAAAATTTGCATTTAATAGCCTCCGATCTGTCTAGAAATCCCAGCTACTGTCACTGAGCAACAAGATCTACTTATTTAATACAAATGGTAACATCTGCTCTTCTGTATGGATCAGAAACCTGGCATTTACAAAGGCCAACAGCACAAAACTACAAACATTTATAAATAAATGCCTCCGATACATCCTCAAAATCTGCTAGTCAGAAAGGATTTCCAACCAAGATCTTTGAAGAGTGACAAAACAGTGGGGCTGGATAGGCCATACTTTACAAAAGCCCCCAGGAAATATAACCAAACAATCTCTTGACTGGAATCCTCAAGGGAAAAGAAAAGTGGGAAGACCTAGAAAGACATGGAGAAGATCTGTTGAAGAGGAGGTCAAAGATGCTGGCTGGACATGGGCTGAGTTGAAGAGGATTGCACAGAACAGTGTCAGATGGAGAACATGTTGTCCCAGCCCTATGTTCCAGCAGGAATCAAGAGAAATTAGTCAAAGTAAGTCATGGGAAGTGATAGATAAGTGGCTATGCCTAAAGCACTGAAGTGTACATAAACTTCAATTAATGGTCTACAGTACCTTTATTTCTGTATTTACAAGGCAGATCATTTTGTTATTCTGGTTACTACTAAACAGTGTGTGGACACTTTTACTGATTTCAATCGATAGTATTTTCCATTTCAATTTCAATAGCATTCAGTTCAGTTCTTGCCTCAAGCTGAGGACCATTTCAATAACTAATGTGTCAGGGTAAAAGAAAATATCATTCTATAATGACAGACTAAAAGGCCTCTGAAAATCTTTCAGATAGTAGGAATTAAAAACAAAATTAGGCATAGACAGTTTTTCTTTCATGATGTGATTTATTTCCTAAGTCTAAAGATGAATATTTTATTCATAGTGTTCTACACTGATCAAAATTTTTAAATTTTTAAATAATTTTTGAAAGACTTGTCATACTGAGACCAAAGTTTGACCGAAGTGAGTTCTCACCTCGCCTGGGCGCTTCTTAAAGGGACTCAAATTTCCCTTATCCTCATTCTACCAAGTACAGTGTGTGTGTTGCATACTTTTAAAATCTGTTAGGCAATTTATGAGCATGGGCAAAATTTTCATTAAGCCAAAGATGAACAATAATCTTCTTCCCCTATTGTTATAAGAAAGGATAAGTTGTGATAAACATGTTGTACACAGCACACATTTTTACTATACACTATACCCTTTCTATACATTTTGACCAAAAAAAAATTAAAAAACCCAAGAAAAAGGAAACCACCACTTCAACAGTGTTGCAGAAAATGATGCGTAAACATAATTCATAAGTAAAGTATTTCCACATGCTTAGTTTTGTCAACAATGGACATTTAATTAGGACAATAGACTAAATAGGTATCAACAATATATAATGTATTAGTTATGGACGCAACTCTTTACCTTTACCCATCAAAACTTTAATTACAATAATGAAGCTCTACATTTAAGGGATTGTTTTGTTATAAATGGTTGTTCTACATATTTAGTTATATAACGATTTGACATAATTTTTGCTTCTATGGGAACTCAATAATACGTCAATGTGATGTCGTGATATAAACCTTTATCTTTATTACTGTATTTCCTTTAATAATGGTTTTTTTCTCAAGATGTTGAATAACATTTATAGTTTTTTTTTTATAAAGAACTATATTAGGCCACATTGAGTTTAGATAATTGTCAAACTTTATTCTCTGTACAACAAGTCTATCAAAAGTTATTTTAAAAAAATTAATTTCGATCAATGTGGAACATACTAAGATATAAATGAAAAATATTAATATAGACTAAATATCAAAACTTCAGAGAGTAAGAAACATTGAGCAGTTCACACAATAATTAATATACCATTCTATCAAGTTTGACATTAAGAAGTCAGATAAACTTACAAATATAGCAACAAAAACAAGACAAATCAACAAAGAAACCTGTCAATTTTATGCTATGTCATTTTTTGTGTTGTTTTTTTTTTTAAATATGGGCAGATTAAAATTGTATTATTGATTAAACAAGTTCAAATCTTACCTTAGGCAAAGGCCTTTTTCTTCTTGTTTGCTGATGGACATATTGTAAGACACCAGAATCTTCAGGTTTGTTGTATAAGCGATTCCTGAGTTTAGATTGAAGAGAAGACGGCTCTTTGAATTCAGATTTAAAAGGATTCGGGTGAGTATCAATTTCCTTAATAGAAGTCGAAGACAAGTCAAATCTAGTTGCCTTTGTTTTTGATACTGTGCTCTCTCCAAACAATTCTCGTTCCATGGCAGATATGCCAGTTAGTTCTTTGTTAAGCACTACAGATTCATTGGAATATTGGCTATAGCCACTCATATCAGATAATCCTCTAAATTCAGCCATTGTGAATGGTGTCTATTTTAAACTGTAGTGAATCGTCAAATCTGCCAAGCTATGGAAAATCAAGAAGAATACAATGAATGTAAAGTTAAGAGAGAGAAAAGTTCCAACATATGGAGAAAATTTAATATTTATTGTGTTTGTGATGAAACCTTGCGTAACCACCTCTTCTTACAAGAGCTCATAATTACATTTGAAATTTGACAACTGCTCTGATTTGAGTAAACAATAAAAAATAAAAAATATTCAAAATTTAAGATTGTGAAAGGTCAACTTTCACAATATTTAATTTTGAATAGTTTGCTCAAATCATGATCGTTGACATTTTCATGAATACTTATATAATATGGTTATTATTCAAATAAAAATTGTATGTTAAAAAAGAAAAAGAAATGATAATATCAAAATAAACTGTCTCTCAGTTTCAAAGAAATTTAAAGCATTCCTCGATGTTTGCTTCACATTCCCTCTATTTAAACAAATATAATACTATTTGTATGTTTACTATATTCCCATGCAGAGGTGGTTCTGAATTGTGGGAGAAGAATACTTCTGCCATGAGACACTACCTATCTCAAGAAGACATCAATATCAAATTTTGTTAATTAGGACTAGACTCCTGAAAAGAGTAATTGGTCCTCCAAGCATTTGGTCTAAGCTAAGCATAAGGCCAAGAACTTCATCTTAGAATTTTTTATGGGATAACCTAAAGTATACTTACACATTTTTACTATAAATGTTATTTCATAGCTACAAAGATTGTAATTCTTTCAGTAATAGAAAATTGTAAAACTTCACAAAACAAGCTAGAATATACCATCAAAATATGGAAAATTTGAAGAATAGTTAGATTCAATTTCAATTTCATCCCAAATCATGCTTAGAATTCTTATACCTCAACATAGAAAGGTTTTTTTAAATTTTATAGATAGGCCTAAAGATTTGGCACTTGACTCCTATATGACACCACTGAGTATACTCGCATCCCATTGATGCTATGCAGTTACCACCGGCAAGTATTCACACATTAAAAATTTTCAAAGCAGTTACCCCAAATTGCAGATACAGACTTTATTACGCTGTAGCTTGCAGCTGCAATATTTGTGGCGATATTTGGATGATCTTAACATGTTGCTGATATTTGCTAATTCTAAAGTCTTTGATATCAAATATGTGGTCGATAAATTAAAGTAAAATGTTTTGCTTTTGTTGTTGAAGGATTTAAGCTAGATAAGATTTACCCATCATACTAAAACAATGACTTTGATCTTTGTCCATCAAAAATGGATGAAAATTGTAAGTTATGCATTAGCAAATGACTTTGAAACACATTCTTAAAAAGTTTAGTAATTTTATGCATCCTTTTTTTACTGGTTAATATTGCCGTGTTGGGATCACAGTTAATGTCAAAATAAGACAGGCAGATTGATGGGCTTTGTCACAATGCGCTACGATTTTCTTACGAGTAAATTGTCAAAAATGATAGTAAATGGATTATAATTATCTTATTGTAAAACTCTGGCAGCAAAGTGCCCTGCGGCCCAAGTGGCCCTTTGATCCTAAACAGACGAGTTGTGTAAAATCCAATTGTGCTGGTTCTAGAGAAAAGCGTCTTTCACAACTTTGAGAGCAGTTTGAGAACAAATAAATTGTCAAAAAATCAGTGTTTAATTTTTCATATGACTATAGAGGGCCTATGTCTTATATTGAAGATAAAAATGATAATCATCAAACTCCCATCCAAAACAAAAGGATATTTTATGATGAGAAAACATTTTGAAATGATTTTTCAAAACTTTTATGTTTTCTAGACATTTCAGTTAGTTGTGGGACGATTTTGTATATTGTTTATATGTACCATTTAAATTGTCATGGTGAGGTGGAATAAATGAACTTATTTTGACTTTCAAAGAATAATTGAAATGTATTTTGCATATCTGCATCGCTTACACAGGTTAATTTATTCATCTGACATGTATAGCATTAAGCCCATATATGGGCAAGAACCTGTTCTTTAATTGGTTGTCTATTACGGTTGTATCTAATCAGTGAATTGTACAAGGCTGGAATTCATGTTGAATCAATGACAGGTTGTGCTAAGGGTGTATTAATATCATAGCTAAAGCAGGTTTTCGTTGGACATCAAGAGAACATCAAAGAAACTAGCTTATTTGTGTATTTAAGTGCAAAGACTCCTATATATCTGAATTTTGTTTGATTCTGAGGGTTAAACTTGGTGGCAGCCCTGGTCCTGGGATGAAGTCTGGGAACTGTGGGCCCCCTCCCTTAGTGTTAAGCCTGTATCTAGATAGATCTAGGAATTGAGATCTTAATCTCTAACCTGTTAGAAAAAACCCAAAAGTGCACTCCAAATCAAATAAATTCATAGATCTTTTCACTCTCCTGGGGTTAAAAGTATACAATTATTTCAACAATACTGTCCATATCTTGAAACCCAACACAGCATCTGTCAAATCTTTATTTGTTGTTGTTATTATTATTATTATTATTATCATTATTATTATCTTTATTATTATTAGTAGGCCTATATTATGTATTATACATGTAATATTAAATATAACAATAATAACAGTAACAACAACGATGTTGATGGTGATGGTGGTGGTTTTTAAAGAAATTAAGATTAAGGACAAAGTGTAGATATCAGTTCACAATCAGTACATATTATTATTATTGTAGATCTCTAGTCTTGCTATGCTAGTCTAGATAATCTCATGTTATGTCTGTATCCAATCTCCTCTAGATCTACTGACTCTACAATAACGTTATCTTTGTTATTCAAATATTTCATTAATTTCAAATTCAAATAGATTGAGGTATTTCAATCATTTATCTTTTCAAACGTTAATCATTCAAAATTCAACATCTAATTTTGTTGCAATGTACTCTTGGAAAGAAAAAAAACTTACGACTAGGGCCTTCACGGAGTTCAACCGAAGTCATCCATAGTCAGATAGTTTACCTTAGCAATACCCACAATTCCTTAAATCCAATTAACGATTCGCAGTTAACATTACCTCGTGAAATTATTATATGAATTAAAAGGTGATGATTTTATTATCATTATTTAGCTGGATAGCCTCGTTCTAAGAACGGAGATAAAGCTCAGCCAAATAAGTCTACATAAGAATCAAGAAATCAACTTAATTCAAAATTGAGTTGACTTTTGATAATGTTTGAAGTTAAGTCAAAGATTAATTAAACTCCAGGCTTCACTGAAATTTTCTTTTTTTTATAGAAATTTCTCTCTAATGGGAGGAATGATATTCTAAATATATTAGATCTAGAATCTAGAAACTAGATCATTTGGTATTTATTATGACTTTCTTCAAGCACTGGCTACTGAGATTTCTAGATTATAGAGCTAGATCTAGATTAATTTGTTGACGGTCATGGAAGTTGTTCTCCTTTGCCTGTTTACGCTCTTTTATTAATTCTCACTCACTCAATCCTCTCTGCGCCGTCGGGTGCTTGAGGCCACAACAAGGATCGCCATTTTTCTCTATCGGCTGC
>JASKDV010201010.1:0-10895 GCA_032466395.1 Aegires albopunctatus
TTTTTCTTTAAAAAAAAAAAAAAAAAAAAAAAAAAAAAAAAAGAAAATGCCAGTGACAATGATCTTCAAGAAATGGCTATACTAAAAATTACAATCAACTTTGGAAATAAGATGGGATAAGCCTCCGTCCGTCAGATCTGGCCATGGATGCGGCATGTTGTGCTACGCCCGGACAATGTATTTTTAGAAAGTGTGGATGCCCAGGCACACTTTCTTCCCATCAGATCTTCACTTTTCCTGCTTACTCAGAGCTGAGACAACGTCATTATGTCTGAATAGGAAAAGTTTGTAGGGGTGTTTCTGTAAATTAGACCGTGATAGGAATTGAAATGATGCCAGTGCCATGGTGGCGGCCGGAACGGCCCGTGGTGATAAAGTGTACATAAATAATATTGTCTTTTAAGTTTCTTCGAGAGTCTTAATTAAGAAAATAGAGAACATTATTGTAGAAAGCTTCTTTCTTGAGCATGCAGCAGTTGTTTACTACCACAGAAAAAAAGGGCGACGGGTGACATCAATAATTGTTGTTTGCTGCGTGACACAATTTTTCTCTTAACAGTATTTTTTTTCTTAAAGCTTGCCAACTTGTTTCACGATAATGTCTACTGTATATTTTAGATATGGTCGTTATTTTACTTTGGATTGTCTAGCCTTCTGGTGCCTAATAACGATGCTTTCCTGAGGAATGCTAATGTCAATGACCATGATTTCAACGTTTGAGAAAACTTAAAGGACAATGCTTATACATGTAGTCTAGTATACTACAATCTACTCACCAGACCGTAGACGTCCCAGAACGAAAATGGACACTGATCTAATGTGCTGAAAGTCTTTTTTCTTTTTTTTAAAAAATATTGTCATCATGGTACCATTCTTTTATCATTATTACGATGGAGGCGCTATTTAGTCAATTAAATTACATCTTAACTTGTGTGTCTTGATGCAATTTCGTAATGTCGATAATAACAAGCTTTATAAAGAATGGCTTCTCTTTTTCCAAATCGAATTTTCTTGGAGATATCCTTCTTCTTTCAATTAGTTCAACTAAGTGTTAAATAAAAACTAAGGATGTAATGTCTTGTCAATAAATAAATCTTTGGATAAAAAAGCAACAACGGCGTGATATTGAGTTATATTGCTGTTTGTTGTTAGTATATTTTGTTTTTGTAAAAAATGTTTTCAAGTTTTTCGATGGTTGCAAGTTTCACCATGCCAGAAGAAAGTTTAAGATCAATATATCAATCTTCCAAAACTTCGGTCGTCGAATCTTTTCCATATATGGGTTTAAGCAGAAGGGTTGAAAAAATTGAAACAAAAAAGAGAAATAATGTATGCCATGAAGTATGATATTCTCATGATAAGAGAAATCTTATATGCGATGTCGCTTCAACTGACAAGGAATATTAATATTTCCTATCATATAGCTTAAGCCTTGTCAAATTTAGATCTCCCATGAACATGCCTAGCTGTGTCATTATTCTCTTTCTGATTTAGCTCCCCCCAAAAAAAACAACAACAAAAAAACAACAAAAACAACCCACAAAAAAACAACAACACAAACACAATAAAGCAATGAATAGAAATATCAACCAAAGAATAATGTCAAATCCTTTTCTTTTTTTTCATAATAATGTTTATTGAAGCTAAATTTTTAGCTTTTGTTAAGCAAAAAAAGAAAAAGAAAAAAAAATTCAATTTGTGTCATGAACTTGTCAAAACATAATTCATTGTTCATGCAATAAAGGACATGGATAAACTTACTCATATATTAATTATTTACATATGTTGAAAGAAAAGACCAAACAAACCCTGAAAACATGGCCGAAGTAGTTCAAAATAATGAACAGAAATGTTTCTTGTAGTATTAATCCCCCCACCCCTCCCCAAAAAACACCCAAAACCAGAAAAGTCTGAAAAGTTTCATCCCTGTTAAAGGAATAATACAAAGCATAAAATTTCCATTGATTTTGACTTTACTTAAATCTTTATTTATAATATGTCTGTAGATACTATTGACTGAATATGAACAAAATAAAACTATCAATCATCAAATTTTGATTATAATATACAAAATCTTGATCATGTATTTATCCTTAGATCATAAACTAGACATATTTACTTAAATCATTTTCAAAAAAGTATAAAATTTCAATATGTTTTGGCATTGGTTGAATTGATAAATGCTTTGGCCCATAATGCTGTCACCAGAAACAAAATGACAAATTTTCAAGGCATCCGGTCTAATACTGAATGATTGATATGTACAAAACTGACCAGTTAGATTTATTGGTGTTATAAAATGTGGCATATATTAAAATACTGGTAAAATAAAAGACATTGGCAATAGAAGCAAAGCAATAAAAAGCCTTCATATCATTTTGGCAAAAACATTAATAATAATAATTTTAAAAATGCTAATATAAATGATAACAATAAGGATAACAATAAAGTAAATAGATATGAAATTAGAATAGATTGAACTTTATCACAATGAACCCAATACTGTGAATAAGTCCACCCTATACTTTATTCAAAAATCCTTATCAATAATGATTGCCTACTCCTTAAAGTGTGGGAAAAGAGGGGTTCTGGGTTTGCAATGGTTACATCTATGCTAAATAAAATGTTCTGAGCTGCATAGAATCAGACACATGCAATTACACACCAAATGATATGGTATAATCAGTTACAAGCCTCGTGACATTCTATGAGTGTACCTATGACAACAGAAAAAAAAATCTTAGATAATCACTTCAAAAACAAAACAAATTCCATAATCCCATTTTGCTAAAATATAAAAAACAAAAACAACCAAAGATCAAAACAAAACCATGAAATACCCATATTATGATCATCATACAATAAGTGATTAATACCTTCATAATGAAAGACCAATGGGGTCAGGCTATATTTCATTGACGCTGACGAGTTACTGTGATAAAATAGCCCGTGTAGACCGTAATTGATACACTGCAATTGACTAGTAAACACATTGCACCCTTGCTAGGTCTAATTATGAAATGAAAATGAATAAAAATCATAACAGCATATTATCAACATCATCATCATATTTTGAATTAATAATAATATACAGGTTTGCCACAAAATTGCTTACGTCCAAAGTGGGGGGTGACTCTTCAAAACGGACCCAACCGAGGGCTCTTATATGTAATATTAGCAATAAGTTAAAGAAACCATCATAAGGTCACTAAATTGCTTTACAAGTATCACTACTATAATCATAAGGATGGCTGTAGAGAGGTGACAAGAGCCCAAAGAAGGAAAACATTTGTCATTTGGAAGGCATGGAGAACAGAAATTGTTCCAAAATTCAGAGGCCAGAAGAGAGGGCCAACTGAGGGCTGAGAACCCCAAAAGAGGGCCAACTGAGGACTCTGTGGCAACCCTGAATATAATAATAATAGAAATAAGGCACATGGCAACACTCTCAAAAAAAAAGGTGCAGCTAGTAGCTACCTAGAAGCACAAATTTGGCATTGGCCTACATGCAAAAAATAATATTTTTTGGTGCATGACAAGGCCAGTGTTTTTAAATTCAATTCTCTAATAATTTTCATAAAATCAGAAATAATTACGGTTTGAATCAAGTTTAGAATCTGATCAACAGTTTTGTTTTGTACATGTCCCTCGCTTTCTTTATCTGTTGCTTAAAAAAATTAATCACTTTCAGGTCATATCAGGTAATATTAATAATAATAACGATAACAATAACAACAACAATGGCAAAAACAATAATATTAATAATAATGATAATAACAGTAACAATAATGATGATGATGATGATGACAGATAACAATAATGATAAAGATATTTATAACTAAGGTTATCAAGTACAGTTCAAAACAATTTTAGCAACATAACTCAGCGGTCAAGTCAAGAATCACATGCAATAATGGCACAATAACAAAATACAATACAATGGGCAAAACTTCTGTCATGCATTGTTATCGCTGTGGCTAATATAGCCAAAAATCATATTTAAATAAAGCGTAATCATTTGCCATCTGATTTGACCAATCTACTAACTCCTCTTTTTCTTCTTCAAATAAACTGACAAAACTCAACAAGGTTGAGTATAACTGTCAACACACCAGGTAAAAAAAAATAATAATAAAAAAATTAATAAATAATAAAAAAATGAAGTATTTGATTTTAAGTATTATATTATCTAACCAACTGCATGTAGATCTAAGTATCTCATATTGTAGTTTATGTCTAAGAATATCAACTTTCACTACTTCAAAAATATGGATTCAATTTATTCCTAACCCTTAAGTGGAAATGACCAAGGACTGAAAAGGGAATCATAAGTTATTGGGAAAATATTCGCATACCTATTTAACTCATTCAGCGCTATTGACGAGTTTTCTCGCTGGGCATAGGCTCCACCAGTGTACTACTGACGAGTATTCTTGCATTTGATTTGACTTTGCTCTAACTAAAAATATACATTTTCATCCAATCCAAAAAGGTAAATTTACCAAAAGGCATTCTGATATTATATGATTATTATTTCCGGATACAGCCAACCTCTCCTCACCATATGAACATTGCTCAGTATATAGAGGCTGTTCACTGAGATTCAATGGGCTCAGCACTGAATGAGTTAAACACAAATTAGATAATATATTATATATGTGTGGGTGAACAGGAAAACCAACCACATCTCGCAAAAGCTAATTTCATGCCAGGGTCTTTCAAAGTCAATGAGATTTCAAGGGAAATTTTGCTTTAATGGAATTTCATGGTTATATTATCAATCTTGATCTTGTGTTTAGATTTATTACTATAACAGCATTTAAAAAGGTTTAATTTGTTGTTTTTGTGAGGCATTCTATCTCCTTATTGTTGTCCAACTTAAAACTTGATTCTCTCAAAATTGAAATTTTCTTCCTAGGCGCACTAGAATTTTTTATAACTTTTGTACCAGAGAAGATATTAAGCTCAAGTTAAGTGCAAAATGCACAGAAAAGATGAGAGATTTTGGTTCAATCATTATCGGTATCTAAATTTTCATTTTGGGGCGGGTTTGAAGAGGTTTGCTGAGCACCCACACATACAACTTCTAGAAACTAGTTAAAAATGATAAAGATTAGGGAGCAGTAAAAGCACATCTGGTGAAAGACAATCAAATTCTCATGAATTTATATTACTAAACTACGGTACCTTCATATTCAAACAACAAAACAAACAAGTGCAAACAAAGCCTATGAAATTTACAAAAAATTGTGATAATTTCTATTACAACATCAAAAAAAAAGAAAAGAAAGAAAATAAACGTTTTCGACTATTAATGCCCCAAGGTAATATGGCTGTTTCCATGGATATCTCAACCAATACATTCAGTAGTATTATTCTTAAAATTATGACATTTGCCAATTTTAAAACACAACAGGTAGAGAACATAGCTGGAGTATATATGCTTAGGGGTTAAAAATATTGATTTCCATGGTTATTAAGAGTAAACAAATGGAGAAAATAAAATACATGTATAAAAAAAAAAAAAAAAGAAGCTTTTTACACAGCAGTATATTATTACTTCTTCGTATGGAAATAAAAAAAAATTATGCGAGCCCTACAATACTATTTACAAGGAATGAATATTAATTTGAATTATTGATTAGCGTAATGCAATACAACAATAAAATTTGAGCTTCGTATCTATACCAAGGAGTCAGTCAATGTATTATAATAGGAAGCAGCGTGTTCCAGATAAAATAAAAAACCCAAATCAAAACACGGTTTGACGCTTAATTAAATGCCATTGAATGGTTTTCATAATGAATATAGGACAACAACATAACAATTATAAGGTGTAGCCAACAACTATGTAATTACGGCAATAGGGTTTCTTAATAAATATTTGTTGTCTCAGTAGTAATCCTAGAAGGCTGTGCCAAACTGGGGTATAATTTTATTCAAGGCAGTCCTGCATATCTGACTATATCTACTTAAAAATGGGTAGATAGACAACAGCAATTCATAACACCTTGTACTTGATTTTTAAAAATTGCTTGCCCTAGAAAAGAGCACAAAATTCAGGTTAAGAAATTGATATGATAGCATTAGCATGCTAGCAGTACAGCAATAATAAAATTTTAACATCAATGAGTGTAAAAACGAGTATAATCATAAGAACATGTCATGGTCTTTTAGTGATGCAAATATTTTAAATTGGGTGGCACTAGAAATACATAGTAGAATTAATTGTTGCTACACCTCTCCCCTTTACTATTTCTTCCTACACCCACCCCCCCCCCCCCCCACCCCCACTATGATTCATAGTATGAAGTGTAAAACAATGTTTTTGATTGAATTTTGCGCTTCAATGGCTTCGAGTAAGTAAATCAGATGGGGTAAAAAATAAATAAATATATAGATAGGGGACGCATTGTGAAAAGTAATAGAGATAATAAATGAACAAACATCATATTATTATATCTAACCATAATAAAATGATTCAAATTATCAAAAGGTGATAAATATTTAACAAACCTTATCTCTAGCTCCCACCCCACCTCCCACAATCTAACCATGTAATATTGCAAAAAGTTACATCAACTCTCTTACATTTGATTAAATACACTGCCATGGACAAACCATTAGGACTTATTTTACTACCTTTATCAGCCATTTTCATTGACTATTGTGACAAAGGAAAAAGGCTGATCCGTTTAATTTCTATGACCATCACGTTGACAAATATGTAAGAGACCATTCCATATCACTGAACACCAGAATTTCAATTTGACAAAAATAAAGAGCTTTTACAAAATTCAAGAGACAAATGGTGAGTATTCTTTAACCCTTAGCTTGCTAACTTTAACTTAGGTTGAACCCTTAGCAATGGGAATTACATAGAGTTGAAAGGGAGTAGCAAGTTGAGAGTTATGGATAAAAACAATGTGAGTATTCTTAAATAAATGTACTTTGATTAAAAAGAGAAATTTTCTCTTAAAAAAGATACACCTTTATGTTTAATGTGTTTTTTAAAAAATATTTCAACTTTTAAGAAAGTCTAATTTTCATCAATATAGAACAGAAATTTACAATGGAATTAAGAATAACAATAATACTACATGATATGATATTACACAAAAAAGTAATCTGTATGTTTAAGGGATATTAATATCACATTCTTTAAAGCCAAACTAGTAGTTAAATGTACTTGGTAAAAGCACTGATAGAAGAAAAAAAGAGGAAGATTTTTGACTCCAATCAATCATTTCTAAAGCTCATACAACAGCAAGATGTTCATAAAAGATATGTAGTTGTCCTACCATTGTATCAGTTAATCAGTCAAGGGAAATAATCAAAATAAAAAAAATAATTCTCGATTTTCAGTTTCTAGAATCTCAAATTAAGGCAATATATATGTTAGCGAGTATTCCAATAACACATAAAAAAATTGAAAAGAATTTAATCTCACATTATCGATCTATGACGAACAGAGATTAAATTTCTAGATAGTTAAATAATCTTGATCCTTTCGCAAACAGTGAGCAATGGAAAATAAAAAAATCTTAATCTTTTCAGCTCTCTACACAATAGTATTATGGAAAAGCTATTCCTTCACGGCATGGTTGTGGGCAAAAGGGGATAAGGTAGACCGAGAAGGAGATGGTCACGGGACATCACTGAGTGGATGAACAACACCATGACGGAAGGTGGCAGGACAGCTGCCACAAGACAGGACTTTATTTCGACTAGTAGTGAGGGAGGCTACTTCCAGGGAAGGATATGTCATGAAAAAAGACACAATAATATACCCAAGGGACATAAATGAATTTAAAAGTAATTACATATTATAAACATTAATCCCCATGATTTATTTCAGCAATTTAACTTACAATCGAGAAGGAGGAGAATAGTAGACAGATATTCTAGATATGCAGATTAGTATTTTGAACTGTCATGAAAAAAACTTTACGTATTATGTTGAGGACGTACTAAAGTGCAAATCATGAAAATTATTTTTTAACAATGTATATTTCTTGATGACTGAGCATGGCATATTCCAAAGGGTCTAGAAACAAAAACAGTTAAACATATAAAACTTTGAATAAAATGTGAGTGAACGATAACAAAAGATCTATATATCTTCGCTGTCATTCTATAAACATATAAGAGCAAGAAAAGAAATTTTGTGGGGGAGACACAATTGTACATTTAGAGCGGCACAATCAGATGCAGGGTATCTTATAAATTTAGATCACGCAAGAAAATGATGCATTTCTATAGGCCAATTTTATTTCTGTTAAAAATGAGGTTAGCGACTTTCTAACTTTTATTTTATAGCTAACTTGGGATTGTTGAACTGATGAAAATCCAAAAATATGTAGATATAAATTAAAAGAAGAACATTAAGGATATGCTGGAGATGATGTAATATTCCTTTCCCCTTCATTTTTATTCTGAGGTAAAATTTTAATTTTCCACTACTAGGATATAACACATAAAGACATTTATATCATCTTCAAAAGCCTTTCACCACATTCATTCCCAAACCTTCATGTGTAAATTTTAATATCATTGTGACAAAATGGAAATATTTTTGTTGGGAGATTCATCGATAAGAGTCAACTCATCATCAGTTTCTACTTCATAGTAGAGGATGCTATTATTGTCCAACATTTCAGTATCTTCAAACATAATTCGGATGTGGTTCCTCTCAATAGATAATTTATCGGAGATCCAGTCCTTCAACTAAAAAAAAAAAAACAACAACAAAATAAAACAAATGAAAATGTGATGAAAAATTCTAATACAGTAGAACACTGATATAGAACAACCCCGGGCAAGAATAATGGTTCCTTATATCAATAATTCGTTATTTCAGTTGCAAATAAAAAAGAAAAAATTAAAGAGGCATGTGGGCAAGAACACATGTTCACTAAAGCCGTCAATTCGCTTTAAGTGTGTTCTACTGTACTCTAATTAAAATGAATAACATGAGCTTATATTCACAACGTATTGGTCATTGCATACAATTATTTCTTTTTAAAACTTTTTAAAAATTCTAAATATTCTAAATATTTTCATTACTGTTTAGTTCAATGGCAGTTTCAGCTGTTTTGAGTAAAAAGAGTATATTATGGTATAGGTACGCAAAGAAGTTGTCCGTGCTAGCAGAAAAATGCTGATAATCAGCTGCTCTGCTATATGCTTCTCAGAGACGAGTGAAATGGTAAGAACATGCTGGGGAGATGAACGATATAATAAAGTCCATGAGACTTTACTTACTGCAAAGGTACAAACTGTACAATTTCTATTTCATCTGATTGTATTATTAAGTGGCGTAAATGCAAGAGCCATATAACCCGATGGAAGAGAGTTAAGAATTCTTTCCATTATTTCGTGCTCTGACGGGCTGAGGCATGGTAAGCAATCGCTTTTGTTTAGGACAGGGCAATGCCTTATCAGTGTCCTTGTGATCAATGCACAGACATATTAATGAGTTTATCATTCTCTATAATCTATCTGATTATATGAATCATAATTTTTATCCCTTTCAAAAGTTTTTGCACTGGTGATCAAAAGTTTTCAGATTCAATTCAAACGTGATGTTTAATACAGAATCACTATTATTTTTTTTATCTTGATGCAAGCTTTGTAAATGAGAAGTTGTGTTCTTGAATGATAAAGATATGTTTATTAATACATGTTTATCACTTTTGGGATAATTGAAAAAAATTGGATTAAAAATCTTACATCTACGACAGATCTTCTCTTGTTGATGTTGACTTCAACAGAATCAACTAAAAGGTTTTCCCTATAAATGTTGAGAATGATTTCAATGTCTGGGCAAGACTCTGAAAATAGGAAATATCAACAATTTTGATCATGTAAGTCCATTAATAGGAGATGGGGGTGGGGGGTAAGGAGGTAGTTAAATGAGAGAGAGAGAGAAGAGAGAAGTAGATGGATGAGAGAGAGAAGAGAGATAGATAGATAGATAGAGAGAGAGAGAAGATAAGAGAAGAGAGAGAGAGGGGGAGTTGGGGGAGAGAGAGAGAGAGAGAGAGAGAGAGAGAGAGAGAGAGAGAGAGAGAGAGAGAGAGAGAGAGAGAGAATGTAATACTTTTTAAATAACTAAGCCATGGATCAAAGGTGGTTGAATATTGTGGTACATGTATTACTGTTGACAAAAAATAATAATTATAAATTGGTTCATAGGAAAACTACACTGTTAAAAAAGACAGACTATTTTGGGCAATTGTGGTTTAAATGTAGAGATTAATTTTTGAACTTGATATCATGGAGAGTCCTGGAAAATCAGGGACACTTGGCAGATCTTCAATTAAAAAATTAAAACTTGGGATAAAGTCTTAGCAATACATGTACTTTGAGACACCTGAGTATTGGATGGGATTCCATAAGAAATAACTGAAGGTGCCTCTATTTTTTTACTTAAAGGCTAAAACAAAACTTTAATGAAAGCAGCGGTGTAACACTGCAAATGACCTATGGATCTTATTACCTTCAATCTCCATTTTGTAAAAAGCTTGATTATTCTTGAAGTAGGAGGGTTTCATAAGGCTGAAGAAACTTGAATCAATGGCAAGGTGAGTCCAAGAGTTGCCTTATTTCCTCAAATGATGAGTTACACACTGATCAATGCACAACCTGGAAACTTGAATTGTAAATGGGGGAAGGGAGAGGGAGTGAGGGGTGAGGGGTGGCATAAGAATTTATTATAATATTACAATATAAAACATTTATTATAATAATAAACTACACTCTAACAAGCAACAAACTGTAAAACAGAGCCACTGAAAACTTTCTTCTTCTTCAACTAAACTGACACAACTCAACTAGGTTGAGTATAACCAAAGATTATAATCATCTTTGGGTATAACTGTCAATACGCCAAC
>JASKDV010201021.1:0-10895 GCA_032466395.1 Aegires albopunctatus
ACATAGTTGTATTTTAGCGATTACCAGCAATACATAGTTGTATTTTAGCGATTACCAGCAATACATAGTTGTATTTTTGCACCGTATAATAAATTATTCAGTTGAGCTTGGAACGATAGTCAATTATTCTAGAAATGGGGATAGTTGTAGTTATTGTTGTTGAAGTTGTTGCTGTTCCTATTGGTGTTGTTCATATTGTTGTAGCTGCTGCTGTTGTTGTTGTTGTTGTTGTTACATAGACAGGCGAGTATATTATTTCTATTGCAAGGAGATGGACGGATGTAGAAATGGATATTTAATTGCAATATTGTAGAATTATTAAATGGATGGGTATATATAGAATAATGGACAGGTAGATAGATGCAGAGGTGATAATATAGATCGATAGATATATAAATAGGTGGACTGGTAGATGAGTGGAATGAAAGATAAAGTATGTAGATCAACAGAGGGATAGATAGATAGATAGATAGATAGATAGATAAATAGATCGATAGATAGAGGAAGAAAGATAATTAACTACATAATAAATAGATGTATAACCATCTATTGTGCCATCTATTGATAAATAAAATGACACAATTCAGCTTCAAGTTCCTACATTTTATCCCCATTAATTTGGCTTTATTTGTTTTGTTATCGTTGAAATATTGTATCAAAAAGAATGATAGATTCCTATCGATTCGATGCGTCATTTCCATCTGCCTTGCCGACTATAGAATGGGCCATGTTTCAATAATTGATGACTATCTTTCTACCAGTGACCTTTGTTATTCTGTGTATTGTCTGTCTGTCACTCCCATTACTACAACGTCACATGACTTTATTATCTGATTCTTATCGCTGCGTACACGAGACAGCAAGAAACTCTACCATAATTTTTTGTGAATTTTGCTGTTGCTTTATTGTAATATTCGACCGTGCTCGTAGTTGAAACATAATCTTTTTTACGCATTGCTTAAAGCCTATGTCTAAGTAAGGACTCGTAAGTCTAAACATAAACGATGCGTAACGTTATGATTTCGTAACCAACCTAACAAAAAAAACAAAAAAAAAGTGCGCAAGTGTTAGAAACGCGAGACCCCTGTCGTACATTCGCTATGCAAGCCTCGATATGAAATTAAAAATTCGTATAATACAAATATAACCAGATATATGTGAATACCATATGCAGACCATAAATTAATTAGAGAGGCCTTACGAAGTGATAATTTTCATCCGATAGCGAAAGAAAAGCAGTAATTATTGACTCCAGATCTAAACTAGCATTCACCCTTTCGATGACCCCCTTTCTGCCATCTTCATTGCGATACATAATCAAGATTCGTGGAATAATTTACTTCCTGTTTCTTCATTGACAAATGCCTATTCGTTAAAATTAAAATTCACCCGTTTGGTCGGAATGACTTCGTTGCGCATGCGTGGCAGTCGGATATAACCGATAACCTCCAAAGTTACGCAGTCGAAGTTAAAGTGGCAAATAAGCATCTAAGTTTTAAACAAAATTTAAATACTCGTGGGCAGCATAGCTGGTTTCAGGCCTAAACCCCGCGCATGCGTAGGTTGCGATTCAACTATGATCACAGCAGATTGAGAGAAGAATCTTCTTCTTAACGTCCTTGTGGCTGGGTTGGGGAGGCAGGGAGAAGAAAACACTAACGAGTTACCATATCGATTTAGATTTGTTGATTCATAATAGATAAAATAGCGTTGCGGTCGAGTGGTTAGCGAGGTCGGCTCTCAATCGATAGGTTGTGAGTTCGATTCCGGCCGGCGCTAGTTCCGGCGTTTAGTCCATGGGAAAGTCTCTTTACCCACATTTTCCTAACCCGCCCAGGTGCAAAACAATACTAGGGGGTAGATGGCCGAGTGGATAGTGGTATTGCACAGTAACCCGGAGGATCCTAGATCGAGCCCCACTTCGGCATCTAGCATTAGCCTTGGGCAAGTTATTTTACCCTTATTGCAATGGCGACGCTGTTCTGCGACCGACACTAGATTTCTCTTGGTCTTCCCTCGAGAAAAACCAAAAGACAATGTGTCACAAGGGACAATAAAGGCTTATTTTTTTAGATATATCCCTCTCTCTCCCTCAACCTCTCTCACTCTTTCGTGTCTCTATCTCCCCCCCCTCTCTCTCTCTCTCTCTCTCTCTCTCTCTCTCTCTCTCTAGTCTAGTGATCTAGAGCAAGACAATTTGAGCTGGTGATCTAAAGGTCCCAAGTTCGAATCTGCCACTAATTTCTTTTAAATGTCGAATGCAGGTAATATAATGATAATTTGACACAATGAACGACATAGATATTATCTAAACTTTTATATTTTGATATTTGCTTTATTTTTAAAAATATATATTCTTAAATGTTATTCTATTTTCTTTTTCTTAACCACTATTTCCATCTGAGCTGAGAGATGAAAGTACCCTTTATTATTATTTTTATTATTCCATCTCGTTTCAGTTACGGCAGTCGCCATTTCTGCCATCGTCCTCGGCTGCGTCGTTTGTCTCATAGTCGTCACGGCTGTTGCTTACAAATGCTACAGACGTCGTGTCATGCAAAATGCCCAAAACCGGTTATCGTCTGCCATCAAAAAAGGCTTGCAGGAGAGCAACTCCGGCAGCTTCAAAAAGAGCATGTCAGTAAGAAACACCACTAAGGTCATGAAGTCTAAAGGGACGAGCCCCATCACGCCCCCTGGTGGAGAAGGGTCTTTAGATCGAATTCCCATGATGGGCTTCTCTTCCGGTTCGTCCCCAGACCAAGGCTACAGCGTCAAGGCTGAGATGCACATGGAAAATGAAAAGGATGGCGCTACTCCTGAGAAAGAAGACGCATTGAGAGAAAGAAACGTCATCTCCCCTGAAAGGCCAACGAAACTAGGCAATCTCACCTTCTCTGTGTCACACGACGAGCAGAAATGTGCTTTGATGGTCAACATTATGAAGGCGGACGAACTCCCTCCCCGCGATCCAAGTCTCGGCGGATGTGACCCATATGTCAAATTGCAGCTTCTTCCCGAGAAGAAACATAAGTGTAAGACCCGCGTGCTTCGCAAGACGCTGTCTCCGACTTATGACGAAACGTTCACCTTTTATGGCGTCACTGGCAACCAGATTCCTGCAACCACCTTGCATTTCGTTGTCCTCAGTTTCGACAGGTTCTCCCGTGACGAAATTATCGGCGAGGTCATTTACCCGCTCTCTGACCCGGATGTGGAAAAGAAGGATGATGCCATCACACGTGAGATAACTCCAAGACATCTCAAGGTGAGACAACTTACATAATTATCGATTAGGGAATACCCTCCATATTTCTTGTCCTTTTCTGCGCTAATTTTGAGAAAGGGTTTTCATTTTTGAAAACTATCCATCTGCTTTAAGGCTTGCTTGATTGTTGTTGTTGTTGTTGTTGTTTTGTTTTTGTTTTGTTTTTGTTTTTTTGTGTGTGTTACTTTTGTGTTTATCTCAAAAATCCTGTTTAATGTCAACACAATATGCTACAATTGCAAAAAAAATAATAAAATAGAAAAAAATGATAATAAACAATTCATAAATAAATCAAAAAAATAAAAAAACCCCCAACCCGACCCCCCCCCCCCCCCCCACACACACACGCAAAAATAAAAAAATAAAAAAATAAATAAGAAGAAAAATAAAGAACCAAGCAAACAAACAAACAAAACCGCCTCAGGCACACATCTCTCTCGAGAGACACATGGCTGTTTCCCACGAAAGTATAATATTTTAGTTCAAGACTCTTTGTCTGTTTCATGTGAGTTTTGCCTCTTCTTATGTTTGTCAAAAGTGAATTGCAGTAAATCAATATAGAGAGAATGTGTGCATTAATTACAGTAAATGTTATATCAACGAGGAACCAGGTCTCCGATGTGCCTTGATATTTGTAAGAGGTTTGGATAGCTCAGTGGGTAAGGTGCTCGCCTGCCAAGCCAAATGTCCCTTGTTCAGGTTTGAATTTGAAATCCAACTTTCTTTCGCCCCCATCCTTAAGCTGCAAGAAAGGAATTAATGCCAAGTCGTTTTGGAGAGAGATTATAATATAAGCTATCCCATATGTATTATACGCATGTAAAAGAACCGTTGGGAAAACTCCAAAATCACAAAAGTAGTGGAAATGGGTATATTCAATACAACAATAATAAAAACAACAAGGTTCTCCTTAAATATGTAAATTTACCAAATAAGGGTACTTACATGATCAGTATGAGAAAATAAAATTGTAGCTCTAGATCTAGCTTCTTATACAATCACTTGTAAAATAAGTGAGAAAAAGGCTTTAAAACTATAAATAACTTGGGGACTTCCATATGAGAACCAATCATCGATAGACTTTTTTATAGCCACAATTTCTTCGTGGTTTCGCGAAATATATTCGGTGGAGAGTTCCACAACACGACAAAAAAGTTTGAAGATGGCTGCAGAAGGCCGATAAGTGGGTTTGATGACGACACAAACCAATCTATTTAAAAATACATAGCGACCGAATGAGGTGATAAATTACACCCTTGCACCGCATTGAGAGGATAACTAAGGCATACATAAAGTTTCAAGTTGATTCGAGCTTCGGTTACTGAAGCATATAGAAAAAGGTCTTTTTTGTTTAATATATAGATTGCTGCCTCAAACAACCCTGGCCTCTATTTGCTTGGCTATACTATTCACGTTGAACTTTCAAAATTAATAGCATTAGGTAGGCATTGGCATTTTGTGTTTCAAATGTAGTCCGAGACGACTTTCAAAATGGCTCGCGATCTAGTAGTAGATCAAGTTTAAATTTTGTATATTTCAGGTATTTAAAATCCTCTTAATCAACATTTTTCTCAACCGTCTTATTGTGCCTATTCAAATATCGCGTTATTATTCTACAATTGAACTTCAGTTGGCATCACTGCCGGATTGCATACCACAACTGCATTGTATGTTTTGCACCCATATGTTCTGCATCATGCTAGATAATTCAGATATTAATTAATTATGTCCCATTGCGATGAGAAGAAAACTGCCCATGCCTGAAGATAAATGCGTTGCGTGGGAGTCTTCGCTGGATATAAGGTTCCCGGAAGTGGAAACAAAAGGTCACTGACACATGACACAATGTTTCCTGTCAAGGAAATCGTGCTATCACCTCACGCCGACGATGAAAATGATCTCCGGTAGGCCGATTAGTTCCTAGAGCAAAGGTCTGAGTGTAATGTTAGAAGTAATACGAGTAAGACTGGCAGTCAAGATCACGAAAGGTGATAATATAAAATGATGGTCGATAATATTTATTATGGTTCTTTGTCATTATCACTAGAAAAATGAGTGAGCGGATGGATGGTAAATGGATTGGTGAATACACATCTATAAAAATATAGTTGCACTGTACTATAAATGGTTGAAGGAATCAATATGCATCTCATTTGAATATCATGATCTAGGATAAACAGAATGCAGGAACAAAGGGGGTGGACCACCAATGCTATACATGGAAGAAGACAAACATATTGTCAGGGACATCCCTCTACAAAATCGCAAGAGGTCTTTATTTTGAACTGACGATGCTGTCAGGTTGATACATTATTATGAAGTGGTGAATTTTTATTTCTTTGAAGGATAAACTACTGTTCAAGTCAAGGACAAATACACGGATCTACGGATGAGTTTATAAATGAATGGACATAAAATAAAGTAAATGCACTGTTGGACAGATGGAAGAGTGGATGATATGACAAATAAGTAGAATGGATAATGAGATATACCTTAATTTCAGAATAGTATGTTTCAAATAGTTAAATGAATAGCTGGAATTATGGATGAATAATTCTTTTACATAGAAGGATAGATGGAAACACGAATGAACGGATGGGTAGATGAACAGATTGGGTGATGGAATATTATCTGAAGGATAAACTACTGTTAACGTCAAGGACAACATTAAATGTAATTTGACTTGAGACACACAAACTCTTCTATGACATCCAGGCCTGCTGTTAAACTTAGCATCTCAAATGAAAGGTCATAATATTTTGTGAAAGAGACGATGGTGAGCACTATGGAAAGTTATGAAAAGATAAATGCACAGAGAGAGAGAGAGAGAGAGAGAGAAAGAGAGAGAGAGAAAGAGAGAGAGGGAGAGTGAGAGAGAGAGAGAGAAATAGAGAGAGAGGTGGGGGCGGCAGAGAGATAAAGAGAGAAAACGAGAGACAGAGAGAGACAGAGAAGGAAAAGAGAATGAGAAGGAAGAGGGTGGGACTGAGAAAATACAATTTTAGAGAGAGAGAGAGAGAGACAGAGAGACAGAGAGAGAGAGAGAGAGAGAGAGAGAGAAAGCGAAGATATAGTGGGTGTGAGAGAGAGAGAGAGAGAGAGAGAGAGAGAGACACACACACACACACACAGACAGAGACAGAGAGACAGAGACAGAGAAGGGAAAGAGAAAGAGAATGGAGAGGGTGGGGTTGAGGGAATACAATTATATATATATATATATATATATATATATATTTATTTATAGATAGATAGAGAGAGAGCGAAGAAAAAGAGTGTGTGTGTGTGTGTGTGTGAGAGAGAGAGAGAGAGAGAGAGAGAGAGAGAGACAGAGAGAGAGAGACAGAGACAGAGACAGAGAGAGAGACAGACAGAGAGACAGAGAGACAGAGGGAGACAAAGACAGAGACAGAGACAGAGAAGGGAAAGAGAAAGAGAAGGAAGAGGATGGGATTGAGAGAATACAATTGTATATATATTATGGATACAGGAAGAAAGAGACAGACGTTTGGATAATAATATTACGTCTATAAGAAGATTAACACCGAAAGCTCGTTGATCTAAAATATTGATCTCTATATTTCTTTATTAAACAATTCAGCGTTTTATCTACAAATCTCATTCTCATAAGCAAGTAAAACTGTCTACTTCAAATGCTCGAATTTCGTTTTGATCTGTACTAGGTATTAATCTATACTTAATTTTTGTTTGTTAATAAATAAAAAAATTTTAAAACTCCAAAGGCCCACTCTTCAATTATTTTTGTAAATCTTCATAGAAAGTTTTAACAACATCACTAATGCTTACTTGATTCGAGAAGCATTACTGCCTCTGGCTTCATTTTCCCATCTACCTCATTATTTTTTTAATGATTATTTTTAAGCTTTGATTTGTTATATCCGTGTATGCAACATCTCTCCAAAATAGACATTGCTGAAGGACATTGACGTGCAACTATCTGAATTAAACGCTTGTTAATGACTGTGTTTTCTCAAATTTGTAAAATATGATAATTTTTTGTTCGTCTGTCTCCATGGCGTATCCTTATTAAACGTGGCCTTCATTTACTGGTTATTGAAAACCCGTTGCTGCTTTCCTGCGCTATTCTGCCATCTTCTGTAATGGTGGTATTCAAACATAGAAATATCTCTTATTCGCCTTTGGTTTGGAGAGAGAGACCGGATGTGTGGACCTGATTGAACTTGCTAACTTTCCCAAATAGTAATGGCGATACACATTAATATTCTTATTGAGGCCGCACAATTTACGCTCGTACGGATTTTCTTGCGTCTGATTGTGTGGCAGTAGTTGATCTTACTAACGCCCAAGTAATAATGGCGTTCAATTGGGGCCGCACCATTTGGCTTGTACGTATTCTCCTTCGTTTATTTCTATGTATTCACCCAATCCTCGGACCATCCTCTTCTAGTTCTTCCAAGTTATCGCTTTCCCTCCCATTCGTTCCAAAAATACCTTCTCAATGGTTTATAGTGTTATGTCTTTCAACGTGTGCCATGTTTGCAGCTCAAACAGTCATGAAATGCATGAATATCTCTCAAATCAGTTCGTATGAATTATGTTGAGTCCCTTAAGTTGTGTTAGTAAGTGGAAAAGCTGTTGGACTGAGAATGCAAGTATTTTTTTCAACAAGAGCCTGGATCAGTATACCACTATTACCGTGATTTTTGGATGACTATAATATAGCGGTTCGTTGAAATGCCTTTCCGTCATTTGATTACCATTTTAAGAAATATTATATTAATCCTTCTTTGATTAGCGATAATAGGCATTTTTTTTGGTTTCCCCTTCTTGTTGAAAACAAAGATTTTAAAATCCATCTGGAATCTTCTATCAAATCAACAAAATTGTCTGCTGGGATAATAAAATAAATAAATAAATGAATAAATGATAATATAATCTCGCTTAAAATGAAAAGGAAACTTTATTATATTTCATAGGCCTCGTCCATAATGGCAGACTGATACAGACTTTATCAACAAAAAATAAAATGTTGCATGCTCAATCCATCATGTCTTGACTTAGTTCATTGGCAATTGGTGGATTTGACAAAAGTAACACTAGCTGTCGTGAGTAAAACTCATGCACACCATAATAGATCATTCAGTAACGATGCTTTATACCAAAAAAAGTCTGCAATGTTCAACCACTATTGCAGTGGACTTATCCTTCAAATATTATGCGTGGGATTGGATTTTTACGATGCCAACACAATGGCATTAAATGTCAAAAGTATTAGATGCTTTTTCCAGTATGGCATTATAAATTTTTCCCCCACAAAAAACGTCGTTTCAACCTTAGATTATGTAGAGAACTTCGATAAACATCGCAATGCTTTGTTGGTAATGCCGACGAAAATAACATAGAAAGGTAGAGAAAACATCTACAACAACAACAACAACAATAACACTAGCAGCGCTTTATCTAGCATAAATGCCATGTACATTTAGTTGTCACGAGAAAGCGGACGATATCCAGGAAAGATCTCGCGTCATATTGACAATAACTATAATTACAGGAGATGATAATAACACAACAACACCAACAACATAAATATTGACAATAACTATAATTACAGGAGATGATAATAACACAACAACATAAATATTGACAATAATTATAATTGCAGGAGATGATAATAAACACAACAACACCAACAACATAAATATTGACAATAACTATAATTACAGGAGATGATAATAACACAACAACATCAACAACATAAATATTGACAATCATACTCCAATAGAAATATTCTATCGTTACACCGCATTCCATTTTTCAATCGCATGCACTCACTCCCAAACGGGATAGCTGTCACATTCTTATGGCCGATCAAGAGGCCTTAGTACAGTAATCTCGTTGGGTCTATTCTTCAACTAACCTACATAATGTATTCCGAATCAAGTTGGCCCGGGTACCAGAGAGGAAATTCAAATTCTCGATTCACTCCAAGTCTGATCAATACATTGCAAGGGCTGGTACTCTGTCATTCCCTAGAGATTTATTGCGTGCCTCTATGTCAATGGTATGCTGGGTTACACCATCGACTCTATGCTACCATGACGTCATGATCATTCTACATCTAGGGAAACCAGTGGTAGTTACTTTCATGGTCAGTTCGAAGGTTTGCGCGTTGTTGCGTTGTAAGTTGTTATTGTCGATATTGTGATTGATTGTTGTTGTCTTGTTTTCATCGGCTGGATTTTATCTAGACCTAATCCTTCTATTGACTTTTTCATAGAATTTTGTTAGTTTTCAGGTTCTTTTACTTTCTTTTTATTTCATTTTTTCTTTGTTTGTTTGTTTATTTGGTGTTTTTTTCTTCAAGAATTTGAACTATTAATAATTATTCATTATTTTCATGAACTATTTCCTAAAATTTATTTTATTTATTATTCTATTTCATTTTTGAGGAGATAAAAAAAGAGGAAGGTAAACATGACAAAAAACAATACCAGTCAAGTGAAACCACACATTTTAGAATTGGAATTACACGTATAGATCTGTCTGGAGAACTTATTGTGCTGTTGGGTTTTATACCATGAAACCTCATACATGTGGCTTTAATGGGAAAAAGAGACTTGATTCGTCCATCTCTCCCGTTAAATCTATTTTTGGAGACAAGGCTAGCCGATGAGAAACCCTCGGCGACAAATAATCGAAAAAGCGTTTCTATTTCTGTAGAGTCGTTACTGGAGTATCCAATTAACGATAACGTCATAACGATACTTTTACTCGATATAGAATCGATCTTCAAGACATAGAAATCTACGCCATAAGATTCACGCTGTTAGCACGAAGACATATTTCCTGTTTTGATCTTGTCTTTCATTAATTATCATTTCAGGGTAAGGCAAAATGTCGGACGGACTAAATCTAAATCTTGCAAATTACGAAAATACGCTAAAGCAAAGGTTTAACAAATTATAACGAGGCGAGGGAGAATGATAATGATAGTGAACATCCGGAGAAATATAAGAATGATGAGAAGATTGATGGTAAGGTATAATTTATGATTATAAGGAGGATAAGATTGATGAGTTTGTGAGAATAGTGACAGGAAAATGACGATGTTATTGGTGAGGCAAATGAGCTGTTTACTTCTCTGCTACCCGACAAAATCACAAATACTTCTCGTTGCATGCAAAAATTGCATAAAAAGTCCACTATTTTCAACCATTCTTGAAAGCCGTTGGCAATTTCTCGGCACATTATACTTCGCAGAGAAACAGAGACACCCGCCAACGTAGCCATGAAAGCAATTTTCAACAAATCTAGCATAGGATTAAAAAGAGCCGCCCACCAACGACCCCTCATGGCATCACACAAAAAGGCCTGTAATGTCTAAATAACAGAAGCATAAGACTCCTCAAAATAGAAGACCTTGCTATCTTACGTCCCTTGGCCAAAAACAGCGTATGCTGACGGAAACTGACGGCAGGGATAAAGGAGGCAGCCGAAGTTTCTCAGTAGAAACAAAATTGTTCAAACGATATCTATTATATATTACGCTAGCCTCCCCGACTTACAATGTCTATAAGTAAAGAACTACTGAACGCACAGCCACCAAATGTCACACATATCTTTCTATTGTTCAGTACTGTGT
>JASKDV010201032.1:9594-29524 GCA_032466395.1 Aegires albopunctatus
TTTGGATTACAGAAATTCAGATTAGAGAGACCAGACTGTATGACATTTTGTGGACATTGTGATATTTTCATTTTTGATCCCTAATCACTTTTACAGTGTTAATAAGAAGGAAAGAATACAGAATATGGCAATCAATTATAGAAGTAGGAAGATCAAATTTTTGGCTGAGTACCTAGTTTTTCCATTTTGGTACTTTTCTTTAGATACAGTTTAATATTCATGGGAATCTCCAGAAGTAGTTTTAAAGAATATAATGGTCTATTATTAGCTTTTTTGGGGTTCTTAAGTTATCTAGCTCTATTGCAATATATTAGTACATGTATTATGCATAGCACTATCATCACAAGTGTATAAAAATTGATTGGGTGAGAGCAGGGGTTAGAGGTCACCTGATACACTGCCTTTCATTTGGTCTCGACATCAGCGATATGGACTTTAAATTGGAACAAAATTGAGGCGTTGAATAAAATTTTGTTTTTAATCCATTCTGGCATCTTGCCCTCCTTTCACATGCACATGTCCGTTACGAATGCAAATAAATTCTACAACCCTGAATGACTTGACAGATTCT
Organism: Aegires albopunctatus; assembly: GCA_032466395.1. Taxonomy (NCBI): domain Eukaryota; kingdom Metazoa; phylum Mollusca; class Gastropoda; order Nudibranchia; family Aegiretidae; genus Aegires; species Aegires albopunctatus. Next base: position 10,166 of record JASKDV010201032.1, read on the forward strand.
TAATCCTTGTAGTAAATTAGTGAAATAGGCAGTCTCATGAACATTTCAAATTTGAAAGTCTTCTAACATCAAAATACTCATACTTAATATAAATAATAATAGCAAACAATAATAAAAATAATATTCATAATAATAATCATAATAGTAATATTAATGGTAAATGTGTCATCATCATCAATGTCAAGGTAATCAGGTATAATAGAGATTATTTAGTAATATGATAATAATAATAATAATAATAATAATAATGATAATAATAATGTGAGAAAAAACATAAAAGAAGAGAGTCATAGTAATTGAATAGCATCAACGATAATAATAATAATTCAACATCATAATCATTAATTAATTAATTAATTAATCAATTAATTATTCATCATTATCATCATAGAAGGGAAAAGAAGAAGAAAAGGTAACAGTCATCACACTTGTTATCATTGATTTTGAAAAATGGATATCATGTTCTATCTAATTATCATCCCATTGCGGTAACTAGGTGAATATTATTTGATGGGCATCGTAATCAGTAACTACAAAAAGTTTTGATCATAAAGTGAAGAAAAAAGAACTAGCAAAGCATGTATACCCAGTCTTCATTTGTTTCAACAAAGAGAGACTTTGATTCATGTTTACAAAAACCACAGAGTTCATTTGTTTCAAAAAGTTCAACTGTTCCAACAAAGAGAACATTCAGAACATGTTCCCTACAAGCTTCATTTCAACAAAGAGAATGTTTAAATCATGTACACAACAGAAATATATTTCATTTGTCTCAACAAATAGAGTGGTGGTCAAAGGATGACTACAAGAAATTTCAATTATCATGACACAAAGTTCAAATATTTAAATCATTCACACCACAACGTCCTCTTGTTTCAACAAATAAAATGGACGATAATAAAAGAGAATGGGCAAGCCATTTACATCGCATCACAAAGTTAATTTGTATCAACAGAGATAATAATCCGGACCATATGTATCATACAAGTTTCATTTGCTTCAACAAAGAGAATGGCTTAAATTCACAGCTTAGATTCATGTGAGTTTTTTACTTCATTTTCCAGTTTACCAGTTATCAGGCACATACACATATTTATTTGAAAAACCAGAAATTCTCAAATTGCATGAATTTTACAGCCAATGTTGAATAAGAAGAAAAGAAGGGGGAAGAAAATGAAACAAATTTTCTCCAACTTACCATGATAGTGCTTACTTAGACGCCTATACATCAAGATATACAATTTTTCATTGTTTTTTAATATGAGTGGAACAATTCATAACTTTGAAAAATTCACAAACGCATAGATAATGAATAAAAAATAGGTCCCCTTGACTCGCTTATATGTCTAGCACTTCAATTTTTTTTGAAAGCCTAAATATCACAATCAAGAACTAGGATCAGAGCCTTGTTACACTGATCTGTTTTCTGTGCGGTCAAATATATCGCATTATATATGAACTAGGATCAGAATCAGAGCCATGTTAAACAGATCTGTTTTATGCACAGTTAAATATATCGCATCATTTGTGATATTTAAATAAAAGCCTGAAATTAGATTAGAGATCTTTAAATGCCTCGTGGTATATTGCCGATCGAGATAAATCACAATTACGATTCTTCTATAAAAATTATTCACTCATCAAATTCTTATCTTAAATTCTGAAGCTCCTTACCAAAAGCAATCTTAAAATTATTACTATCAATATTTTACGGACTATTTTTTATTTTTTTACGAAGAATGGATTTAAGAAAAATGAATATTTATGGATAATTCTCTGACATTCAAAAAGATAGCTAAAAAGTTTTTTTACATTTAATATTTACAAGAAGAGGGAGAAGCTTTATTTTTCTTTCAGTTTATGATGCTATAATGCATCAATGATAATCTAAGGTATTCAGATGGACTACAAATTATATGAGGAGAAAATTCCAGTGAAATGCTCTTTCTTTCTAAAAGACTGAGGTAATATGTAGAAATTCTTTGACAAATGATGTTCTTCAAAATGACTACCCATTTTGGAATAGATAAAACTGCCAAACTGCTGAAAATGAAAAAGTTGAAATAGAAATCCATGTTTCTTTGTCGAGAGTTGAGTATAATACATTTGTATGCAATCTCAAAAACTATCTGAGCAAGTTTCTTATTTGTCACAGGTTTTACATAGAGCTTAGCTGTTACCAAATCTAAATCTAAATGGAGAGAAGGAATTCTTATGTGGACAATCTCTTCCAAGGACTTAACATAAAACAGAGCACAAGTGGAAAATAAAACCGGTAAGGTTTGTTATGAACCAGCATGCAAATCCTTTAGAATTGTTTTTACAGACTTTATAATTTATAATGAGATGCAACCAAACTTTCACTGTTCAGATGTATCATATTCATTACACAGTATAACTACTGGCAAATATTTACAGCAGGATAGAGATTCAAAGAAAGAAAAAAATGACAACATTAACCAACAGCAAGAAGGCTTGATAAGTTTTATTAACATCTATTTAATAATAATTGTAGGGTTACTTTATTATGTTATTTTATATTGTTCTTCTTCTTCATAATGGCATAAATTTTGAAATTACCTGTAATGTAAGTCTAAAAACAATCCTAATTTCTTGCCATCTTAATTCATGTTCATGAACTATTCATAATTTCCCAAATCCCATAAGATACATAGGCCCGTATATATTATATACACATATCAACAGTTTAATTCTAAATAACTGTTTAAGTGGTTAACAGATTTCTAGAATCAAACAATCCATATATTTAGACTTAAAACTAGAAATGATCATGAAAAGAGTCTTTATGTAATATGTATGTATGTATATAGAATATTCATAGGTAGAATTATTTCCTGTCGCTATGTAAAGTGTACAAAGGGAATACACTTTTATGACGTAGTTTGATTGAAACTTGTTTTGAGTTTTAGGACAATGTGGACTTCACTAATCATACCATATTATATAGGAGTTAAATATGCATATTGACAAAAAATGTGATAGAGGACATATTTATTATAATTACCCTTGAGAGTAAATGATGCTAAATAAAACAACCATTGGCGTGTAACGACTTTTTGGGAACAACAGTCTTACAGACAAATATACAAACATACGTACTCACAAGCACACAATGAGGTAAAAACTTAAGGATTTCCGGATTGAGAATAACGACAATGCATATTATCAACATTTGGTGAGCCAAGATCCCTTGTATTGAAGAATCATTCTGTCATGACAAATATCTACCAATAAGATACAAAATATTTCACTGACAGTTGAATTGACGGAATAAAATATCATAGAACGTACAATGATGTATATAATTAATATTATCATTAGCTTATAAAAATTCAAATAAGATGGGGCATTTCTTAATTTATGACTCTCTTCTCTTTAGCTCATCCGCTCCATAAAGCTTGGCCCCTCTTGCACATGGGTAAATGTTCTTGGTTTGGTTACCGTATTTCAAGAGATACAGCATGTAAGTCGAAAGCAAAGATTTAGAGTTAAAGACATGGTTTGGCCCCTAACACAATCGCACGAATAGAACAGCAACAACAACAGCGACAACACAACAATAATAATAATAATAATAATCATAATAATTCAAAAAAATAATAATAATAAAATAATAATAATAATAATGATGATGATGATGATGATGATGAAAGTGATTTCAGTAGTAATTAGTATATTTAAAATATTCAAAATATTAACAACTCCCAGCTTATTTCCCAACTGACTCAATTTTTGTAGGTATTCATTATTATATTGACAAATTTCACTTTTTCTTCTTCTGATGTTACTTCAATCAGAGTGAATTACATCCTGTTGAGCTAAATGTTAATACATGAAAGGACAGAGCATAAAGGAGCAAACACTACAGAGAATGATTTTTCAAATACTGCAATTATTCATTTAAGATAACGCTCATGGCTGAGATAATTATTTTAAACTTTGAAGATGTCTACCTCCATCTGTGGATGCATTATCTCTCTCTGAGGAAAAGAATACTATGGTAAGAAATGAATCTAGTTTTAGTTTTTCCAGAATCTATGTCATGTACTTTGTCATAGTCTATAACCCAAATTAAATTAATGCACTACATGGGAAACATACTCATATATAGAGACATCTTCTTATATTGTCATTATCTTTCTGTATTATATAAATTAAGTTCTTTCTGTATAATACTATTTTATATGAAACCTGAAGATCTTTAAAAAGTTGCTGTACTATTTATCTGTAGAAGACCAACAGTTTTTATACATTAACAATTTTATTTTAAGATTTTAACTGAGTAACATGTTGGTCAATACTCTCTGCAAATCTTCATTATTGGTAGAGATAACCTAATAGATTTATATTTCTCTTTCCAACACCTGATCTCAAATGACGAGTAAAGTGCATGTAAGCTAAGAAAAGTAGTTAAATACAAAGCTTTGCATTAATATAATATTCCCTTCTAAGTTTTAAACACAAGACCTCATCAGTATAACTTGTTTTGATCAATTACAATCCAAATATACCAATATTTCTACTTGCAATGCAATGAAATGATTTAAAGATCAAAAGTTTCATTAAAGATTGATAAGAAAATATCCCACTCCCTTAATATTTGAATCCAACTCATTTCATTGCTTTGAGTACCTTAAGATTCTATTCTTTAAAGAAACTGATATGGAATCTCCATATAGAAAAAATTCAATGTGTTGTAAATAAAATGGCTTTCAAGGGTTTCCTATTGAGATATTTAAAGCTATTCTTTTTAAGTGCTATGTAAGTAAAAGACATGAGTTTATTGTTTTAAACATTTTGATTATTTCAGAAAAGAAAATTAGTTTAAAATGTTTACAGCCGAGCATGAGTACTATTGAGACTAAATTTTATTTAAAAAATAAAGCTGTATACTGTAAAATAAATGCGGCATGATCAAAATTTTCTTGTTCAGAAAAGAAGTGAAAAAAACCCAAAAAACTTTTCAATGAAGAAATAGAAAATAATTAATCAATCAAAAAAAGACCTTGTATAAACCACACAACCAAGGGATATAAAACAGAGAAGTTTTGAAACAAATAACCAGTAATATATAAGTGTCAAAAGCAATAAAAAAAATAAGGATTCAAATTTGTTGCTTATGTCATAGTCTTTTTATTTCATAAGATACATTAGCCATTTGGCTCATAAAATGAAATATAAAAACAGGATTCGTAAACGACAATCTTCCACCATGTTCTCATAGTATATAATAAATAAAGAGATAAATAAGAACAATGAAACAAACGAAATATTTCAATCTGACAACTGGTACAGTCATGAGATCACAAGATTATTAGTTTGTGCAAACCAAGTAACAGCAATAAGATAAGAGAAAATTACTAGCTAGAAAAAAGTCGGAAAAGTAGATCTCCTATATACACATGATTTAAATCTATTTATTTGATTATGATGCAAATTTATCCCTCTCCTTAATGTAAAGGGGAAAATATTTGGAAAAAAATCACAATAATTATAAATTGATTAAAACAAAATTGATAGGGTTTTGATCTTCCTTTAGAGATGTAATGTTTAGCTGAGAAACAAATGAAGACAATTTGGATTGCAAGTATGTTGTTGCTGTCTTAAAGGTAGGAATTAAATCAATTATTATGAATTCTAACAAAATTTCTACAAATAAATTTTAAAATAAAAATTTGAGAAAATCTCATAATTTTATGTTCATAAGTTTCAATAAAATCTTACATATAAACTCAACTTTCATTTGTCTCAAAATCCTATTTTCCCTATCAAATCCTATAAGGATCAAATAATATTTCATTTGCCATTGTTACAAATTGCAAGGTTTGCAACGTTTAAAAAATTTAACAAAGTGACACAAGTAATTCACTGTTTTTGTTTTGTATTTCTATTTAATTAATAGCTCTGAGATGGCTAACAAGGACAGACTATAAAGAAAAAAAAAAAAAAAAAATTTATACATGAGATTCACTTCTAAAAGATTTTCAATAAAGTAGCAGCCATTTGATCATTATCAGCATTGCCACCCCATACATAAAAAAATTAATTCACTTAGCCAATGTAATAATAATAATAATAATAATAATAATAATAATAATAATAATAATAGTAATAATAATAATAATTATAACAATAATAGTACAACTAAATTGGATAAAATCATCACAACTCAAAAGCACAACCAAAGTACGAAATGAGAAAAAGCCTAAAAACAATGAGCAACAAGGGATCAGAGTCTATTACATAGGTCACTAAAGACCAAGACAATTATATTCTCAATAAAATAAAACAGTTTGGGACAAAAAGCCGGAGTTGCAACAGCTTACAACAGTAATTTTATCTTGTTTATCTGTAGCATCACTTGTTTACCTATTTATTAAGGTAGTTTAAAGGTAATTGTTTACCCAATTACTTTGACAACAAAGCTTTATTAAGTTGCTCTCTTTCACTTTTGCAATAGGAGAAAGGAAATAGGTAGCATGCATGCAGCATATCTTATACTCATGCATACAAATAATTAATGTTAATGTAAAATGAGATTAGAACCACTGCTCCTGTTTTGAAATTGAAAAAGCAATGCAGGTAAAAACAGTTCATAAGATTGTAATTGACTTAAAAAAGTATAAGGACTAAAATAACATTTAGATGCTTGTCAAAATTATTCATAAATATAATTTGGTACGTATTTGCTAAATAATAATAATAATAATAAAATAAAAGAGTAAACTTCTTGTGCATTCATTTCTACTGACGATAACAAAGGAGTTTGGTTACCAGCAAGCATAAAGAGAGAAAGCGATCAGTGAATTCACTCACTGAAAGCCAACGACAGCAAATGAACACAACATATTAAGTGAAATGAAGATGATGAAGGATTATTGGAATTATAGCAATCAAATTAACTCACTTGGTCAAAGCTCCAAAATTTGTATGTTCCTACCTTACTCTTAAAAACATCAGTAAAAAATTATACATAGCTCTGAATGAAGTCCACAGTCTAATAACAAAAAGATTACAAGAGATATCTAAAGCTGAGTAAATTCTATAATGAATTGTTGAAACAACAGTTCAATTAATCATCATTGGTAATATATGATTGGTCAATTTTGTACGGAAAATTGACTGCTTTCAGTTGCTTGTTCAGAGTTAACTTTTCCTCCTGTGTTTTATACTGACACTATAAGCATATAACAAAGAAGAGAAAGATAAAATAATATTAACGCTAAATTTTGTTGCCTTAGTGTGCTATATAGTGGTGTTTCAAAAATATATTATAAAATTAATCTCCCCAAAATGAACCAATGAGTTTGAACCATAGGCTTTGGATTGAGTGACTTTAAGAATCATTCTTTTGGAGTTTGCGGTAATAACTTCAAGACATTTTAACAAGTTATCTTTCTCAGCAGTTAAGAGGTGATTAAAAGGCAAGATGATAATAAGGATAATGGCAATTTTATCTGATGTCGCCTAAATGGAAAGTTTAAAACATTAAGATTTTAGTTTATCTTTCATAAATCTTGTAAAATATCCTTGAAACATTGGTATCACTTAATCTTTGATCAGAATATTCCTTGACTAACTTACAATTGTGGCTTTGCTTCTTTAGCTGTATCTCCTCTTTGCTGAATCTTCTAAAAACTAACTTATTGTTACAGTAATAAAATATGAGAATATTTTGCTGTCTTCAATTTGCATAAAGTGAGTAAAACCAAGAAAATGTTTTGTTGTTGTATATATCAGACATCACATTTGTTATAATGTTCTAAAAAATGTTTTAAAGAACTCTTGTTCATTATCAAATGCGGCTAAAATGACAATGTTATTGATGTGACCATTTAAAGAAGAACCCCCCCCCTAAAACAAATAAATCAAAACCATTAATATGTTTTGATCGTGTATTTCTGTAAAAGATGCAATTAAATGCATGAGAAGGCTTAAAAAAGAAAAGCAACAAAATGAATAATGTTAGTAAATGATGAAATAAAACAAACTTGAAAGAAATACACTATGCCCTGAGAAGCAATCAATAAACAGTAATAAAATCTATGAGCACAAATTGATTTTTGCTGAGAGAAAGAGCATGAGAGAGACATAGGTAAACAAGAGAATAAAGAAATACCAAAAAAAAAAATTTTAAAAATCCATTCATGCAATCAAAATGATTACACAAACATAGTATATAAATTTATACATTAAAAATTCAAGAAAAGGATGACGCATACATAATTTGAAAAATGACAGATCTACTGAGGAACAAACAATTCACATGAAAAATTTGTAAATGATTAAACAATATGAAATTTCCACATTAGTTGGCATTACATAAGTCAATAAATAAATCACTACTTAAAATTTTTTAAAAATCCATTGATGTTTTCAATTATCATATATATTAAATATGAATAAAATGGAAAAGTACACACAAATTAATATTAAATGAGAAAAAACATTTTCTCTGCACATATTCACATAATTTTGTAAAGGCAATTGCAACGCTGATGTCTGAGCTTTCATCTGTAAAGTTTCTTTCTCTACATTATAGATTTTATAAAACTTGAAAACCAATAATTACCTATCCATAAATCGAATCACTACTGCTACTAATCATCCATCCCCTTTACATCTAAGCAATTACCCCATCACATAATAATATTATTAATAATAACAATAATAATAATAATGATAATAATAATAATAATAATAATAATAATAATAATAATAATAAAACTAATAATAATCATGATAATAATTATAATCATAATAAAAATAAATAGGCTTCAAATTTGAAAATAAAAGGAAAAAGGTTCTGTTAATAAATTGCGTACCCCAATAACATCATACCTTTAAGTTCTTAATTTTCTGTGTATAGTACAAAGGAACTGAACTAGACATTGAGTGAGGCATCTCTGAGAGCCTCTTTTAATACTGACATACCTTGATTCCTTTTTAATCTCTGCTTTCTGGGCAACTATCCACCCCCCTCCCTTTCCAACTCTTTCATCCCCCCCCCCCCCTCCTCCTCCTCCATCCCTCCCTCAGAATATCCATATATATGCAAATTGTGCCTGTTTCTTTGCATCTTAGAATTGTAAGGATTAATTAAAGACCTAAATCCTTACTTCTAAATGCTTTCTCAGACTTCATACCATTTTCACAAACTTACAAACTAAAAAGAAAAAAAAATGTATAATAAAAATGTTAATAAGAATAATAATATAAATGAAAATAATAAAAATAAAAATAATAATAACAATAATTATATGGGATGTTTCATGAAATATTTACATACGTACAAATGGGAGTAGAAGAAAAAACCCAAAAAACAACAACACCCCGCGAACCCAGTCCCCAAGACAAATTAAACTTCTCAATGCATCGTCTAACTGTTACAACAACATATATATGAATATATATAATATAATATAATTAATATATATAATAGAGATATATCATATCAATCGTAAATATATTAAAATAATGTAAACGTTACCACAGGCAAATAATAACACAATGAGAGATGCAAAGATATAACAGAGACGAGTTATTTTGCTTGATAAACTGTAAGCTAATATAAAAAGAGCATGGCATTTCACAGCGTTTATTTATCAACTAGAATTAGAATAAATTGAATTGTGTTTTAAAAGCAATAGTATTGACAGAATATAGTTGAGGGATTCAAGAAATGATGGGGAACAAGAGAAAAAGCAAGGAGGATATATTCATAAGTATATCATCCATGAATGAAAATGTTGAGAAATATGCAAGCATACATCTGCAGACATACAGATACAAGCATGCATAAATAGCATAAGTTCACATCTCTCTTTAACAATCAAAGCCATCTTAAGAGATCGATAAATATTGTGCATACCCAGAGAAACATGGATTTATGATTTTCTTGTAGTCTGTTATGTATAACTATAAAGATTATACAAGACCGGTGATAAAGGGCTAATGTTTTAAGGTACATAGTTTATATGTTAATGTAAATATCTAATCATATACATCTCTCTTGACTTAAGTCTTGTATGCCTGAACGGATGGGGACTTGATAGGATACAGCATAAAATTTAATTCATCAGTAGTTGCAGCTCCAGACTTTAATGGCAAATTAGCCAATATTTGTACAATATAAAGTGCTGTTCATTAAAATACATTACTCTAAAATGCTGAGGCATCTGAAAATCAGAGATCTAAAGTGAACCAGTCCATGAACAGAATCATTACATATTAAAAAGGAGCACACAAGTAAATGGGTATGCCAAATTCTTGATTGTTAAAAGAATTAGAGGTTGGTACCAATTGTGGATCTGAAGCATCTTTTTGGTATTGGTTATCAAAAAGAGCACAAATAATTCCATATTTATTCCCACTTATCAAAAAAACTGAAGCTGTGTCAATTAAAAAAAATAAAAATTGACTCATGACACTTGAATATTGGCAAGAAATAGAAATAAAAATGGGAACTCAAGATTAGAAACATTTCCTCTTTCTTCCCCTCAGCTTTAACATTAACGAATTCCACTTTATATAAATTGTTATCACATGTAAAGAAAACTGTTTACAATTAAATCTTTTATAAATCTGATGATTGTTAGAATTTAAAGTAAAGCCATTTCTAGCCATATAGAGTGGAGAAGTAGCTAATGTTCATGTAAAGGAAAATAAAAGAGCAAAACAAAACATTAACTTCCTTTGCATCCTCTCATTTTAAGACCATCATTTCAACAATCATGACTCAAATAAAACAGAGGGATTTTGATAAATCAGTCAGAAATTGAACTTGCAAGAATATAATTTCGTCAAACCATGCTCTGCGTACGAATGAAAATGGAAAAAACGAGAATTGATCATTCAAGAGGGGGAAAAACAAAGAAGAAAAAAAAATGGAAACAAAATCTATGGAATGTATATAATCATCAGCATAATCTTAATTAAAATTGAAAATGCAGAAATGGGGCATTAAGAATTTTTATTATCTTATTGGATTAATATTTGAGCTTTTAAAGCTTTTAAACAGCAAAGTTTATTCTTAATATAGCAAAATTTGTTGAAAAAAAGGAGGGTAAAATAAAACTTGACAATAATTCTTGATTTTACAAAGTAAAATTCATGCTATGTATACTATCTACTAAGACACATTATAAAAAGAGATTTTTAAAGTACAAAAAATCAAGGTACTGAATTTTTGTTTACATTTGAATTATTGGTAAAATAACGAACGTATTGGCATGTGACTGGTCTGAATAGAAAAACGATCAAATAAATGCGAAAGGTAAATAATTCATAGATGCCTTGTTTTAATATCTTTCTTCCTGATTATGAAAAATGATTAGGCAAATCTAAGTGTACCAAAAAAAACCCCCAACAAATAAAAAAAGAAAAGAAAAAAGAAGACAACAAAAAGCAAAAAAAAAACAAAAAACAAAACTAAAACCACCAAACATTAAAAAAAAATCTGATAAATTAACAACATGCTTTATCATCAATTTTACATTTATTCCAAAAGTTCCTTAAAGTCTTTAACAGCTTTGATCACATAAAGCAAATTATTATAAAATTTAAAAATCATCATAGTACAGGTGATAGGTGCCTTTTTGAAAATATTATCAAATGATTTCCTCTCTGATTAAGACTATAGAATTGTTCCAAATGAATTTAGAGGATGCCACAGTTACGTTAATATGAATTGGGGAATCTAACAATAAAATGAAGAAATATAACTTTACATAATTTGCTGGAAAAACTACATAGATCAAGAACATTGATCTCTATTTTATGCTCTATCGCTTTCTGGGTATCTTTTATGTATTAAATTTCATCCTTTATGTTTTCATCCAAATCCATATCTCTCTAGACTTTATAACAAAATGAATAAATCAATACAAAAACTCTAATGATAAAAGACTGGTATACAATAGACCAAAATCTTTGATGTTTTCAAATCTATGGACAAAGCAAAGCAAAATTTACAAATATTGTGTATGTATAGACAAGTATGAGGTTTTAACCAATATCCGTTTTACATAATTCCAACAATAAATTCTTTCCAGGAGCAAACTACTTTAATAAGAAAGAAAATGAGCAAATCGTATGGAATTTTCTTTCTTCAGGAGAGAATGGCATATTAAAAGAACAAGAATAGTATAGTTATTGATACTATTATCACTCTTGACAACTTTCTTTGTACTATATGTAATGGAAATTGAAAATAAAACTTAAATTGATTCATATTTACAAGATTTTTGGAAGGGTGGCTTTGAAACCAGAATTTTGAAATCCTTTGCTAAATAAAATAACAAAGTTTTTTTATGTTTTTCCTGAGGGCACTATTAGGGTGTTAAAGCAATCCAATATGAAACAAAATATCCTTAAATCATATCAATAAATAGTTCAAAGTTGAACAATCTATGTCTGAGTTGTTAGAATACTTCCATTTCATATTTCTTTTCTTTCCCCTACTCTTATTTTGTACTTTGTGATTAAAAATAATATCATAAAATTAAAAATGAACCCGACAGGGATTCTATGATGCAAAATTGGCATATTTTATCTGTCCCAATTACAGACAAACCTGTGAAAAGTAGTGAAAAAGAAAAAGAAAATGTTACCTTCTTTGCCATAATTTGGACTTTTGAAATATCAAGATAACACACCAAACTTGAAAAAAAAAAAAAATAAAAATAAAAAACCATTTTCAACTGCTTTTTATTGCATTTATGTTATGGTTTGAGATTTTTTTCTCCATTGAAGTTTTGACTTATAAATCAAGCTAATTTTCTTTTTTCTTAAAAAGAAATTTATGAAGAGATCTATATGTGAATGGTCCTCTTTAAATATCAATGAGAAATTAGATTCTTGTGGGGACAACATACACAAACCATGAATAATTAAAAAATTGTGTCCAACACACATGAATAAAATATGAACATAAATTCAAAATAACAAGTTTAAATTATTTTCTTTCAGCAAAACATAATGAGTCGTGCTAATCTATCTCCTTCATGACAATTAAATTATGCACACATACATACCCTGAGTGTTTATACTCCATTCTCATCTAAAATGATTATCTGCATGACATTGTTTAAGCTAATGATTGAAAATAAAGAGTTGTTTCAAGTGGGTTCAGAATAAAGATTTTTTCCCATTTTCCCTAAATTAATGCTGAATGATGACATACATATATTTTAAGGAATAGATCAATATCTAGTCATCAATTTTTCCTCCTTTTCTCTATTTGAACTAATGGAAATTATGCTATTTATTACATTACCCTTATTACCCTTGATATATATGTATAGATATATGTATGTGCATTGTTATGCAGGATCATAATGTCATTTCAAGTAATAAAATCTATTTCTGTCGAATTTTTCACAACTTTTGAACAGATAGTTGCAAATTACAGTAAGAAAAGCAAGACTTAGTTACTTAAGAAAAGCACTAGCGGATATATAGAGGTGATGAAATGATCCCCTAGCATGTTCATGAGAGACAGGTGCACAGTGACCCGACATTTTCAGCAAGATCCCTTTGCTTCTTTAATGGAAAATTCCATTTACCACACGAGATTAAAGAAAGCAGTTTTGATTGGAAGATATTGTTAGATTCCAGCCAATGAGAAGTTTGAAATAACCTTGGAGCTTCTCCTACGAATTTGTTATTCATTGATAGAGTGACTCTATTCGTTGAGTTTTGGTCCCAACACTTCATGACCTCAATTTTGTTCTTTAAAATTCCACACCTGGGAATTCTACTTCCATGACATCATGAGTTTTTCTTGGTTTAAGACTAAAATTCATCTAGATCCTAAATCTTTTGTTGTCACTTCACACATCTTTATTATTCTTCTGTGAACATCTCTGTAAAGATATTTTATAGTTACTGATGTGTTGAAAAGTTTTCTCATAAGTTTTTTACTTTTTGTATTCACTTTATAAAATAATTCTCTTAATGCATAACATACAAATAGCAAAACCAACCTCAAAAGCATTGAAAAAAAAAAATTGCTTTGATAACTCACAAAATAACTTTTTTTGCTTGAGCCATTCTTATAATAAATATATCTACATATATATATATAAATATCTATTCACAAACTTCTTTATGTGTTATAAGTATATGAATACATATTTATATCATTATATCCGTTTGTTTTACATGCTAATAAAAGTATTTGTTAAAGTACATGAGCATGTATCAAATTCAAAGAAAGCTAAATATTGATAAACATCCATATTTTGTTGCTCCAATGTCTAGAAAAATCACTAAAATCCATATAAACGAAATAACCTGATAACGCACATTTCAGCTTTCATTCAATCATTGTGAGTCATTGCACCATTCATGAAAATCATGGAAATGAGTAGTAAGCTTAAATTAATATTTTTCACGCAGGACATGTTTTTTTATCAGTGCAGGGAGATCTCTAATAGAAAATTTGTTGGATGACAAACAAAGAACAGACATCATGTGACCTCCCTGCAGTGTCCTGTAAAGAAAAAATAATAATAAAAAAACCAAAAGAAAGAGAAACAGAAATTAACAAATTAATAAAAACAATGAGCCTATTTTAAATTTTAACAATCTCCAATTGTGATTAATCAAACTTTGGTGAATCAGAAATTACACTTATAAAGTGCCTTTTCTATGAAAGATTATCTCAAAGTTCTCTACAATACAAAAGAAAAATATCATTGAACATATATAAGCAAAGTAAAGATTTGCAGTGCTTGGATTTTAAACAAGGTGATATCATGAATTTACTAGCAATAGAATTATTAGCATTAAAATTATTTACCATATTAATTAAAAACAAATTGTGAATTTGATTCTTATACATAATGATATGATTTAAACATAGGATAAATTACCTACAGATTATATTGTTATCATAATCTACCTTTGTATTGAAGGTGTAAATGTTGTTTTGAATATACAGTGCTCGCTCTATAATCAGGAGCCCAGTTAATTGGGAAACTGGGCTAATTGGGACTAAATTTCAGGTAGCAGAATTTTTCTATTTATTTTAGTTTTACCACTCTAAATGAGGATTCCCAATTAATTGGGATGCTATTTTTGGGGCACTCCTTTGAATTGCTCTTACAAACTCTTTCTTCTCAACTGAACGTGACTGCCAAGTCAAACTTAAGTTATCATGACATCTGCATTGGTGCTAGAAAGTTTTAATATCAAGCCAATATCTTGAGTGCAAATGTGAAAAACAATAAGCCAGACTCATCAAACGTCTATTAAACAAGTGTGAAATCACTAACTGAAGTCATCCATTGACCATGCTGGACCCATGTAACATTATGGTGATGGCAGAGGGGAGGGGCTAGGCTGGCATTGTCAAGCAGTGAAATCCTTATCTTGTAATTCAAGGTCAACGTGACATGAGAGCGAGCTAAAGTGAACTGTGCATTCTTGAAAAAGTGTATTGTCTCTATCCTCCAATCAAATTTGACTGTGAGATGTCATCGATGAATGACATGTTTTGAGAAGCTGCTTATATTCATCAGCAATCTGGCTCAAGTGAATGAGCTTTTCTTACAAATTGTTGTTCTTTTCAATGGTTCCATTTGACTTCGACTGATCAATGCCTTTTTAGCCTGCTTTCAAAATGTAGAGCAAGAGGAGAACTGATTTAAGTTTGGATATCCCTTACAATTTTAGAGGCTCTTCCAAGACCTGGTGCATCACTTATGTAGCACAGCCTTTGAATATCCAAGTCCCAAGTAAGTAAAATAAAACAAACAAATGAGCAGTTGCAAAAAAAGTTTGCTGAAAGAATGAAGCTTCACAACAAAGAAGATGACATTATCGAGGCGCTTTTCATTCCCCCTTTTTTTTCAGTGCTACCTGCAGTCCTTTTCAGGGCTATACACAGTCCCTTTCAGGACTTCCCTTCTTTAGAGATTGCTGCAACATAGCTGAAGGGCTCAAGTATCTTAAATTCGTTGGGAGAAAAAAAATACTCTAGGTCCCAGGGTAATCAGTAAGAGGGTGATTTTACAATATTAAAATGTTTTCCAATTAGAGAGCTTGCACTGTATATTGAAAATAAATATCAATCAATTTTCATATCCTGAAAATTATTTTCTCATTTAACTGACATTTATAATCCACATAAATATGAACAAAAATATTGAAGCTCCTAGTGAATAATAGGGGATCAGCTTACTTGACTCAGATTTAGAGAAACATCGATAACGTTTAGCTAATATTAGTTTCAAATTTAGCTCTAGATTATTTCCTCCTTGCCCAATGGAAAAATGCTTTTTAAAAAATTTTCAACAATAGTCAATGAAAATGAATAGATATTATCATTACCAGTTAGAGAGGACCCACAGACTCTTCTGTTGGTGAGGATGCTTGCAATGGTTCATGTTCTGGAAAGAAGATACTAGGCTCCGTATTTCGCCGCTTGATCTTGTTTTTACTTTTCTTCAACATTGTTGCCTGAACGAAGAAAATGAATATTTATATTTGGCATACTATCCATTCTTAAGAATTTCTTCAGTGCTGAAGGTAAAAAAAAATGTCATGATGGTGTGTCATGTTTAATCATTCTCGGGACCACATGAGAAACAAACACTCAAATATGAACTATGATGACACATAGATCTTTCAATGATGATTATGATGTAAATAAAGATAAATATGGGTTTATAGATTCCTTTATTGACCCACATCATATTTTATCATATTTGTTATTAGTACGTTCGGTAAGCAGAAGAAAGCTTTTAAAGGGCTGATAAAGCGGAAAAGGAAAACTAAACGTAGCGAAGCAAGCAGTGATTTAGGTCACTAACTTTTGCTTCCCAAGATGGCAAACAGAATAATTTCAAAATTGAAAGTTGTATTTTTTCCCTAATTTAAATAATTTTACTTATTAGCAGTACTTCTCTCAAACATTTTGTAATTTCTTTAGTTTGTTCATGAACAAATTTTCAAAAATCTTACGGTATTAAAAGGAAAATAAAATGAATGGGGATTGCTTCTGAACAATAGCTTCCTCTGTAAGCAATTTTCGACCTTGTTTTATCATTGCCACTCTTTTAAAATTAAAAGATGAGCAAAAGTGTTCCGCAGACTGAAAGGCTAGCGGAGTTTTTAAAGGTGTGCATAAACTAGCAAGCAAAAGGTAACCTCAAATCTGTATCTGTATCTGTATATTATCTCCATAGTACCTCAATGCTGAGTATATGATGGAGAGTGCAGGGCTCTCATAATCATCCCTAAGTTAGTGGAAAAGTGGACAGCATGGTTTTGAAATTTTCATTTGACCCACAAATGACAATGTGATTTGGCAGCAGATTTCACCTCTGAATGGTTTGTGGGAAGAACGACTGGCAGTATGCTTTGGTTTTACTGAACAGTTAATTAACCGCATCCAGTTATGGGCATGTCATTGTGGTCGAGTGTTAAACTGGATATGATTTTGTGGAACGGCTGTCTGTTCATGAATAACCTTGTGGAGGAAGGTGAGATGATGACCACGATGACGCTCGCATAATGGTCTCCAATAATGGTGCTTGCATCATTTTGGTTACAATGGGAAACATTTACAATATCTTGATCTTCCTTTGCTAAAATATCATTGTAAATGTAGAGCTTTGATAAAACTATATATTCAGATTGATGTTTCCCAATTTTTAGCTATTCTAATATAACTTTCAGAAGAGGAAATAAATTGTAGATTTACATCACTAGACATAACAAGGCATGAATGATAAGATACAATTTCTTTAGTTTTAGAACAGTAAGAAGTTGGAATGCTTTAAATTTTATAATTAAAAAATTCCTCAAATCTAGATAGCTTTAAATGATTATTGGTCATTGAAATGCTTAACTCAGGGATATGTTTATGATCATTAACTCCCTTTTCTTTTTATTAGATTAATATTAGTCCTTAATCTGATATTGCATTATATTGTATTGAACAATACATATCTCTGCTGCATGCAGACTCATAGACTTTACATCATTCACACCCCTGGCTTACCATTTCATCCAATCACCATTGCAACTCCATGGGAAGCATACAGCAGAGCAGTTGATTATCAGCACTTACCTGCTGGCATACTGACAAGATCTTTCACTGCCTATATTGAGTGCAAAGTGTAAAGAGACTTTCCCAAGGATTCAACATTGGACCAAGTGCCAGTTGGAATTGAACTCAGAGCCATTCAATTGCAAATTAACCCCACTAATCACTTACCAAAACATTAAAGTTAAGTTAAAGTTAAAAGTGCATCTATATAGCACCTATCACCAAGGGACCTTAACCTCTAAGCGCTTTTACAATGACTTTTTCACTTCCCTAGCCGACAGCAACACGGAACACATAGGACAAGATCAGCAGCCTCTTAGGTGCTTCTACAATTTTGGGACACAGACAACGCTGTCTTAATGGCCAGGTACTCATTCACACCTGAGTTGAGTGAGGTAGATGGGACAAAGTGTCTTACCTAAGGACACACTGCCAATGACTAGTGCTTATCAAGAACATTTTTGTCTTGCTAGATACGATCCCACAAAGTCATCCATCCGACCGTTGTCGGTGAGTGGAGCCGCTTGATTTTCTCGTGTTTGAGTTGTGTTAACCACTAGGCCACTGACGCTCCCAATTTCACAGTTTACAATGAAAATATCTTCAAAATGCACTTCATCAAACAACTAATAAAAAAAAAAATATTCAACCTTTTTCACTGCTACTGACTCACAATATTATTAGTTTATAAATCTCACCTTTTCATAAAATTGACAATTGAATAGCAAGATATTATAATAACACTGAAAGCAAGTGTTTAATATTCTGATATAGTGCTTTTTTTATTATCTATATATATAATATACATATTATAAAAGAGAGTGTGTGAATCTGTCTGTCTGTTTGTGTCATGCCTATGGACTAGACCAGAGAAGTCTCGGTCAGGAAACTTTCACTGAAGATACAAATCATCCTGATTGTTTGCAAGACTAAGCATTTTTTTCAATTAAGTCATTTGTTAGCTAATGAAGAACGATTTTACTTCCATAATTCCGCTGAACGAACAGCCATTTAAAAAAATGTAGACCTAGGCTGTTCCTTTTAACACCGTTCAGTTTATGTTTTTATCGGTGACTTTTTATTTTCGCATAATATTCTCGAAAGTGCGCACAGCGCATAATAATTATCAAGCCTTCTTCTCACTAATTTTACAAGCAATATTATTAGAAGTTGGATCTAGATCAATCTATTATTCAATTAAAGAGAGAGTGAGAGAGAGAAAGAAGAGAGAGAAAGAGAGAGAGAGAGAGAGAGAGAGAGAGAGAGAGAGAGAGAGAAGG
>JASKDV010201033.1:0-20174 GCA_032466395.1 Aegires albopunctatus
CGGCGGATTCCCGGACTGCTCAGTAATCGTAATCGTCCGTGGTAAATTCCGTCGGTGCTAAAGTGGGATTATCCCCTTTTCATTGCTATTCATTTATTTATGATCAACCATAAAATGCGACATATTTACTCGATAATAGTGGAGGGGGCATACTAAACATCTCCCAAATTGCATATAGATCTAGAATCTAGATCTATGTTTCATTTGAGATTTTCCAGGAATAATAATACCCCTAATCACTAATGGGGAAAATATACAATAAATTGTCTTTGAAGTTTTGTACCAGTATTTAAATATGTTTGCATTGTTGATTATTTCAAAACTCCATTTTTGCAGGCTAAGACATCATCTCTTCTTAGTGACATTGATGGTAGTAATGGTATGATGAGGCAGGGTGGGGTCACCCTTCTTTTGGCGACATATATATATATCACTCATTTCTCTCTACTCTGGCAAAACATCAGAAAGTTGATAGGTCTAGGCTTTTATCCCATCTCCATTTTATACAAAGCCCATATTAAGGAAAGAAGAGGGATGAAAGAAATCCAAATAACCTATATAAAAGGAATTTATATTATTGCATTTAAAAAATGATTTTCACAACTTCTTAAGTAGGCCTATCATTTTTTATGTAAATGCATTTTTCCTCCCCAGAAAGCACTGTAGATCTTCGAGATGGTAGCATTTGGCTTACATCTTGGAACTTGTTCAGCTTGTCTGGCTGTGCATAGAGTAAGTCACATGATTGTCATTGTAAGATCATGTACTTTCCTAGAGTTCATTCTTTATTAGTGACCAAAATTTCTCATACTTGTTTATGCCTTAGTGTCTTGAGATGATTATTATTTTAATTTTATAATTATAATTTTCTTTGCATATTGAACACTATCATTAGGCTATTCATTGAACCAAGTCTTATTCACTCTATCAATCAGATTTCACCCAAGTATAAAATGAAAAATCTCTGATGTATACCTGAATTTTTTGCTATTTTTATAAGAATTTTGGATTTCACTTGTAAAGCCTTTTCACATTTATAAAAGACTTCATGAATATATTGTTAGCATTATCTTTTTAAAGTTCATTCATTTACTGCATTATAAAATGAATTATTCTTTTCACATTTTTTCCCCAAGATGCATGGCACTGATGAATAAAATTTAATAAAATTTGTTTTCTAGGATGGTAAGACACAAGTTGTTGCAAACGATTTAGGAGACAGAGTCACACCAGCAGTTGTTGCATTTACTGATACAGAAATTGTAAGTAAAGGTTTTAGTTCAAAATATCGTTATTGAATCTCAATGAATCTGTGTTACATGGAATTAGATAAAATTGATATACACAATCCTAGGGAAAAGACTCTGAAACCAGAGGCCCATTACAATAGCTGTGATGTTTAACACATTTTGGTTGCATACATGTTAAGGCTTACTGATGTATATATATATATGAGTGGATAAATTACATTTTTCTGAAGCCATTTAATCTGCAAAGGCTAATAAAGCTATGAATGAATTCAAGCCAACTAAAAAGCCTTCAAATTGCTCCTGTCCCTTGACTATTGGCAGTCAAAACTTGACCGGCCATGCTCGATTGCTATGCTCTCATTTAAAATCTATAGCTAGTTTTGTTTTTTGTTGTCTTTATTTTATTGCTTTTTAAGCTTTGAAGATTTCTTTGATTAATACGGTGAAGTTAAAGTAGACAGTATAGAGATGGCAAGTCTTTTAAAACGCAATAGTATTATAATCAAACAAGGCGGTCTTGAATAGCCAAGGATCTCGGGCGGCTGGCAGGCATTTTAGTTTAGGAAGCCAAAATGGTTTTATGTATTTATTATTAAGCCTTGAGCATTTTAAAAAGTAAAGAGAGATAGCTTGCATGATATGTTTGCTTTTCTCTCATTCACATAAAAAATGTATCAAATTCAATCAACAAAAATGCTTGATGGTGAACATAAACAATTAGTACAGAGCTATACCTAGTCACACTATTGTTTGGAGATTAATAGGCATCTGATCATTTCAAAAAGCTTGTTAAAAATGTACTTTAAATTGTCCGTATATTGATTGTCATTACAGGAATTCTTTTAACCTGGGTTTAAAACAAATTGAATAAATTTGATGGCTGAACAGGCAAAGTAATATCATGCCCCAAACCCTGCTGCAGTGATGGATGCATTATAAAATCCATAATTAATGACTCAGAGAGTGCATCTGTAGAATCTTGTTTGTCTCCTTTCATTTCCTCTGAAGGTCACATTTATTTACTTGTACATAACATTAAGCAGACCTAAAAGTAATGCACAGTGCAATTTGTCTTCTCTTTAATGACAGATCGTAGGAGCCCCAGCCAAGCAAGGCATTATTCGCAATGCAAGTAACACAATCTCCCATGTGAAACGTATTTTAGGATGTGACTTTGATTCCCCTGAGGTTAAGGAATCTATTCAACAGTCTCCAGTAACGGTAAGAGCTGTCTAGAATTTAATGAAGAATGCTCCAAGAGCCTTGTGTTCTACAGGATTTAGAACTAACAATTTGAAAAACAAATTTTTTTGAATTTATTGCTTTCGTAGTTTTACAGACAGAGAAGAGGCAAAAGTGAAATAACATTTATTATTATTAAGCTTTGGTGACAAAATGTTTAGAGCACTGAATTGAGCTTACAACAGTAAAATACCATGAAAATAATGTATAATCTTGCTTTTTTACAATCTTTCTTGTTTGAAGAATCTCTTTTATTTCTTTAAGCATATTTTGGTTTTATAAATTATAATGTTAAGGTAATCTTAAAGTTTTTATGGTAGCCAAGATGGGTGTCTACAATATTATTCCTAAGAACCCCAGGAAAAAAACCCATCCTCCTCCCTGCCCTTCTGTTCTTTCTCTTCTCAATGCTTCAACTTAAAATTAGATCATAGATTGAAGGCTCCATTTATTTCAGATAAAGAATGAAAATGGATCCCCAGTATTTGTTGTTGATTATAAAGGAAAACAAGCCCAGTTCAACCCTCATAAAATTGTTGAGCTTATTTATGGCAAGATGTTAGGTAAGACTCAAGTGAATTCAAAAGTATTTATTCATTTTTCTTGGTATAGTTTTCCGTTAATATACCATGCTTTCAAAAAATTTATAGTATAAATATAATAATATACATATGGTGGGTTTTTTTTAACCCCAATTTTTTAAGCTTATGATTTATAAAAGCTCATTTGATTTAAGGTCTAAATTCAGATAAGCAAAAAATTTACTCTTGTACCTTTAATGAGAATAATTACCAATTTTAATATTTGGAAGGAGGACTTTTTAACTCTAAATAGATTTGATCGAATTGGTCATCTTTCAGGGTAATGGCAAATAACTGTATTTGTTTGAATTCTCTTGTAATGAATGTTGGCATGAAACATCAGTTGCCTGCTGAATGAAACTATGTGGATGTAGGAGTGATGATTTGCAATTTGATTCTTAATATTTTCTTATCTTGATTCTTAACATTTCCTTATCATATGAGTTTGAATAATTTTGATAAGAATTTTTTTTTTTTTTAAATCAATAAATATAAATTTATCGAACAGAAACAGCTCAGAGCTACAGCGGTGGTGGTACAGCAGATGCAGTGATTGCTGTGCCCTCAGATTTCAGCCAGCAACAGAGAAATTTTGTGAGGTATGAAACACAAGACATACGCTGGTTACTTAAATCTCATATATAGTTAGTGATTTTTTCTTTAATTTCGACACTCTTGATGACATAATATCTGATTTGACAATTTAACAACTCTACATCCAGATTATGATTATTTTAGATTAATTTGTAAGGGTAGCGAGGAGATCAGACAGATGATTGTAATAATGACTGTTGAGCTCTAGTAATCATCCAATGGTTGAAATTGATTAGAAGCTTGATTACCTTTTGTATCAATAAATGTGAACTTTTCTACATATCCTATAGTCATTTTTTAATTTTCAGTACTGCTGCAACCAATGCAGGATTTAATATCTTAAGAGTCATCAATGAGCCGTCTTCTGCTTTGCTTGCATTTGATGTTGGACAGTTAGATGCCTCTGAAAATTTGTAAGAATAGTTTGTTGATTAAAGATTTGTTTTCATAATGTTGATTATTTTAATTTTTATTCCAGTTATCGTGAATATGTCTTATTTTTGTCTTTTGTACCAAGTGTTATTTCAGAAAGCGATTTCTAATCTAATTCTTTAGATAGTTGATTTGTTTTCATAATGTTGATTATTTTATTTTTCATTCCAGTTATCGTGAATATGTCTTATTTTTGTCTTTTGTACCAAGAAGTGTTATTTCAGACAGCGATTTCTAATCTAATTCTTTAGATAGTTGACAAAACTTATGAACAAATTACTAGCGTAACTCTTTTTTTCCATTCCAAGCAAAACACTTGTGTATCGTCTCGGTGGCACTTCTCATGATGCTACAGTTATTGATGTCAAACATGGCATGTACAACATTGTTGCCAGGATGTCTGATAACCAGTTTGGTGCTGACAGATTTACAGATGTTCTCTTTGATTTCTTTGCCTCTGATTTTAAAAGGTGATAGCTTTCAATGTTGAGATAACTCTTTTTTTTTTCTTCTGAAAATTAATTTTTCATTATCTTTTCATATTCCTCTTTACACATGTCATTGATAGGACTGTCATTACAAAGAATATTTTCTTTCTGTTGTAGACGAGCATAGATGAAAATTTTACGATTAAAATATCAATCTAAAGCAATGAAATTGATGTAAAACTTTGAGGAGTTTTTTTTTTTTTCGCTTCATAAGAATTTGTCAATAAATCAATTGCAGAACATGTTTGGTTTACAGCTGGGAAGTGGGCTCTCTTGCTTTAAGTAAATTTACCCTTTCCATTGTTAGTAAATTTGAAACAGAACTAAATTAATTAATTGAAACATGCTCTCTCGTCAGTTTTCCTTCTAAAGTGGTAGACCCAGTTTATATTTCTTTAAATCATTAAAAGGAAAAAGTTATTGTAAAGCCCATAGAGGCTAATGTCCCTTGGTAATAAACGCTATATAAATGCACTTTTAACTTTAACTTGAATGGCGTTGGTTCCTGTACCCTAGTATTCATTTGTGCTTAAATCATTAGCAATCTTTCTCCTTGTAAAGATCAAATAGAGAAATAAATAAGTTTTTTCATAAGATTTCATATTATGGACTTTTTTTGTAAAGATTTGTTTTCACGGTTGTTGTATATTTGTGCCTCCTCAGACAATACAGAGGAGATATTAAAGAAAACAAAAGGTCCATCAGCAAATTGAAATTGGCTGCAGAGGGCTGTAAGCATTCCTTAGCGACCTTGCTCAGTGCTCAGTGTGCAGTAGATTCATTGTTCGATGGAATGGATTATCACTACAACATGTCAAGGTAAGACCTTGTATAAAATGTATAAAAGTGGGGTAATGAAAGTGTGCTGCCAGTACTCTCACTTTGCTTTTTATTGTTTATCATTGTTTCTATATATAGACAGTATTATAGTGTACATTGCTACCGTACTGATTTCACCACGTAGTTGAATGGTGATGTTTAAGATTTCAGTTCTCATGTATACAGTAGAACACACTTGTAATGAACACGCTTAAAGCGAATTGATGGAAATAGCGATTGGTTATCTGTGCTTGACGCCTGTAATGGGCAAGCATTACCGAACTGACGATTGTAACGAATGTGTTCTTGCCTACCAACCTTTTTTTTCTTCTTTGTTCGCAACTGAAATAATAAACCAGCCCATTGTTTAAGATTGATATTATTTGATTTAGATTAGATATATATATTACATGTACTTCAGTCATAACAAGTCGGTAAACATGAGCTCCAAAAAGTGACTGTCCTGTTCTTTGGACTTCAACTTGCAGGTACTACGGGTAGTGAACAGTGGGGAAATGCCGAAAAGTTGACATTTGCAAGAAATATTATATGTATCATATATTATATATGGCTACGTCGTCGTTGTCAACGGTGCTGAAGGATCTGGCAAAGATTGAATTTTCATTAATGTCTGGTCGGCTGAATTTCAATCTTCACGCAAGAAGATGAGGAAATCGAAACTGGGACTTTGGGAAAGGGGAATCATTGGCATGAAGAATTTGTGAAAAAGCTGGGAGGGGTTGGGGGGAGAGGGAACTGACTGAATGTATAGACTGAATAGAGGTTGACTGAAATAACGAATTGCTGATATATATAATAAAGAACTATTTTTCTTGCCCTGGGTTGTTCTTTATATCAGTGTTCAACTGTAATAAGGTCCCACTTCTTGTTTTATATTTGCAGAGCACGCTTAGACAGTCTTTGTCAACCATTGATGTCTCATTGTACTCAACTCATACAGCAGGCCTTGAATCAAGCTGGATGTAGCAAAGATGCAATATCAAAGGTATTTTTTTTTTGCGTGTTTGGCCTTTCTAGTTTTGCATTCTGCTTGCTTGACTTAACCCGTTGATAAGTGAGTGAGAATTGTGAATGAGTTGTGAGTGTTGTGGTTTGTGCATGTGGGCATGAGTGGTGCGTGTGGACACTTGTGGGTGGGTGGATGTTGTGAGTTGAAGGTACACGTATGAGGTGTGGGTGATCATGTGATTATGGGGGTGAGGTGTGGGTGTGATAAAGGGTCTCTCTACTCTATGGTCTTTAGTATCGAGTTTACTGTTCTAATGAATATAACCTATGGAGAATTGAATCCCTGTGAGATGGTTTTTTATGTCCTGTCATGTCAAGTATAGAATAACCAACAATATTAACATAACCTTTCCTCTTAATATATGCCATTTCTTATTGCTAATCCATACCACCGTATGGTCACTTGGATAATTGCACCCAGATACCCATTTCAGTGACTTATTCACCTTTACTTTATATATATAAGAGCTAAACCTACTATAAACCATGCTCTGTGTGATTTGACAGTGGAAATTCTCATAGATGCATTACATTTTTTTATATTTTTCATCAACAGATAATTATATGTGGTGGAGGAGCCAAACTTCCATTAGTGAAGAAAATAATATGTGACTTCTTGCCATCCTCTACTTTACTTAATAGTGTCCCAGAGGATTTAATTATAGCTTTGGGCGCTGCCAAAGAGGTTTGTTTGAACAATTATTTTTCTTGTGGTAGGTTTAATTAATACTGGGCAAGCACGAGAAAAAATAAGCTTTCTAAAATTCTGGCTTGAGAGGATCGATCCTTTTTGAGTCGATTCTAGGATTGCGAAAACCAAGGTCCCAAGATCACGAAAAGCACAATCCGAAAATCACAAAAGCATAGCGAAAGCAAACTGACAAGCAATCCCTCGCGATCTTAGAAGAATACAAGCTTGTCCCTACTCATGACACGCTAAGTAAGCCCCCTAATTTCAAGTGAAGGAACTTCACCACGTTCCGTTGTCCGCCGAGATATTAAGACAATTTAGTCTTGATAACTTTACAATTTATCCCCACCTCTCTCTCTCTGTTAAAAAAAGATTGGGAGTGATTGAGGCTGGATTATAATGCTTGTTTAATTGTTAATTTCTTAGTTTTGAAGACTAGATCTATGGATGTGCTCTCTCTCGCTCTCTCTCTCTCTCTCTCTCTCTCTCTCTCTCTCTCATATATTAATACATTAATTCAATATATTTATTAATTTATCTTTTCTTCTAAATCTCATGACTGAAAAACTTGATCGCCATATTTCATCCAGGTGAAGTTACAAACTGCAAACCAACAAGATCTGGAGCCAACGTTGACCTCAGTATATCTCATTGAAGTCACTATGTTGAACTCTTTTTGATTTAAATTTTCTTCATTTCCTTTTTTTCTGTCTACCATAATATAGGCAGCTATGTTGGAAGGAAACAAGGAAGACAAGGTTAAGGTAGATGAGCAATCAACTGTCAAATTTAATGCCTTGTCAAAAGCTATATGCCTAAGGGTAAGAATCTTTATTACATTTTGAAGTAAGTTATGTATTTAATTACCCTGTCATATTATGAATAACAATTTTTTTTTTAAAGTACTTAATTGGTGAAGGGATAAATTGGGGAGTATTGTTTAATTATAATCACTTTTAAAGTTATATTTGTGTGGTGGCAACAGAAAATCCTTAACATTGCGTCAAAACCAAGATAGGTTGGGGTTTTTTTATGAATGCATTTTATAGATCAATTTAATCGGAGTATTTTCCTTTATATTTCATATTGATATCTTAAACAGTTGCAGAAAAATGATTTCCATAAAATACCTAGTCAGCAAAATGTAAAACTGAGATAATGGCATCTAAAGTTTGGTTTTCAGTAACAATGTTGGTGGGCCATGATAATTAATATGTATTCAGCAAAACAAGTAATTTAGACTTAACTCACAAAGCGTGCAACCCGGTAAAAGCCGGGGTTGATAAGATTAACTTTAGGCACGATGAACTGTAAAACCCGTTCGCGTGTAGCAAACTCCAAGGTGCGATGCCCGGTAAAAATTGGGCACATGTTTTGACTCAAAGAGGTCGTCTATTTTGCCTTATTACTGCCTCAGGGGGCAATCCTCTCACCTATAATCTGTTTTAACTAGTTTCTAAAAGGTCAACCAATCAAATGATACCAAATTACAACTTTGCATACAATTTGAACCTTGGATGAGCCTATTGTGAAAAACGTGGGTGTGACCACAGCCTTTGTTTGCAATTTTGAGACAGTGGTCGGGTGTCAAAAGAGCAAAATAGTTGTCTCCAGGGTGTTTATTTTGTATAGATTGGGCCAAATAAGATTCTGTTTGCTTTGTAATCAGATGTAAGAATTTGAATTGACCAATTGAATTAGACTTTCTGACATAAGTGTTGCATCGGTAAGTAATGGGAGGAGAGAAGATGTGAAAAGAGTGGTAGTCATTCGTCTTCCTCTGCGTACTTGAGGAGACTAGAAACAGTCGTGCTGCCCTAACTTTGAATTTGACCACTACACATGCTGTGCATAAACTGCCCGTTGTCAATTATCATGTCATTGATATGTGTGTGTAAATGAATATTTACTTATCACCTCGATTGTCTTCCTTTTTTCCTTTGCCTTTAAACCTAAATATGTTTTTTTTATTACACTCCATTGCAGCTAGACTTGAAATTATAATTACGTAAACTTTGAAGTCAATTATTATAATGCACGTCTCTTAAAATATTTCAAAATTTTCTTCACATAACACACCTTAAAGCCACCTCTACAAAAATGTAGGGGATACTAGGTTTTTTATAAACATTAAGCCACGAAAAAAGCATTTATTCACCACAGACTCAAAATCATAACAAATCTCAGCTGATAGCCAGGAAACCTCGCGCTTGTGACAAGAGATCTCATTAGTGATATCACGCTGAGACATCGTAGGCTTGTGAACAAAGCTAATGCCAGAATGGTTTAAATTTCAGAAAAATTTTTGATCACAATAAACATATAAGGTTGTATAACCTGATTAACAAAAACAATTAAAAAACCCATCTCAACTTATTTTAAACTCGGCCCCACCGTACAAATGTTTAGAATTTTTTTGATTTTACAAATTTCATATTCCATGCCTTACTTTCCTTTTTGCACCATTTATAGCATAATCGTATCAGAATATAACTTACAAGGAAATGAATTATATTTCTAATGTGTTCTCAGGTAAATCCTACAGATCTTGAAGTAATTCTCCCCCAATATGGCCTTGCCCCTGTGAGGCGTCAACACACATTAACTTTACCACCAACCCAGAATGGTGCGGTTATGGAAATCTTTGAAGCAGAGGAACCAGTATCTTTGGAAAAGGCAGAGTTGCTGGCAAAGGTAATTGAATTTTAGTAAGATCTATGCAATGTGGCTATATTTCAAGTCATTATTGTAACTAGGACATGTTGTTTGTTTGGTAGCTTACTCCGTGAGCTTCATTTGAGACTGTTTTGACACATACATCAAAATTCAAAGTTAGGAATAAGTGAGATAATTAATGAAAAATGGTTGTATGAGAACTTGAATTTGCCCATCCCAAACTACCAAGGGATGATGACTTTTATTCAGAAAAGTGGAATTTTACTCTTCCAAAATGAGATCAGATGAAAAAGTAAAAAACTCTAACTGTGTCAGCTTTTAACACCCACTTTTTATTCGTTGGGCTGACAATTCCAAATGGATATATAATATAATAAGTTTTCATGCATTCACCATAGGTGTGGGTGCACAGGTAAACCTGCCACACCTCGCAAAAGCTAATTTCATGATAAGCCCCTTCAAAGTCAAAATGTAACACACTTCAAGGGAAATTTTGGCTTTTAACAGAATCTGATAGTCTTATTCCAGTCTTGATCTTGTTAGTAGATCTATCACAATAATGACCTTTATAAAGGTTTGATTTTTTTTATGCAAAATGTTCAGAAAAGATGAGGAATTCAGGATCAATCATTAACTTAATTTTCAGTTTTGGGTTGATGTTGTTGTTGTTGTATTGAATTTTACCCATGTTCACTACTTTGGTGATATCAGGTTTATCCTAGACTGCCTTGTAAACAGCCAAGGGTTCTTTTACATGCGTATATTACATATGCACATGGGACCTCCAATATTAAAGTCTGTCTCAGATAGGACTTGGCACTCAATATCCTAATCCTAGCAACTTAAGGATGAGGGGGCAGAAGGAAATTCGGAAAAATTTGGATTTCAAATTCACGCCTGCACGGGTTTGAACCAGGGACCTTTGGTGTGGTAGTTGAGCGCCTTAACCACTGAGCTATCTGCTCCCCCTTGGGTTGATGTGAAAGGTTTTCCTGTGCACCGGCACATATTGTGCTTGGTTTTTAAGAACTTGTATGATTCACTTTCAACTTAGTTTTATGTTAGAACTGAAACTAGTCTACCTTTTAGCCTTTTGTTTTGTACATCATGAATGTTTGACCTGGTACACGTGAAAATAGTACTGGTACACTAGGATTGATTGCTTTTCATTTTAGGGCTGAATTTGGAATCTGTTATTTTATTTGATCAATTGGTACTAGAAGAATTTAGTTAATGTACATAATTCTCCATGGCATTTCTTTTCTTTCAGCTCGTTCTCAAAGATCTACCCCAAGGTTCTACCATCAAATCAAATTTCCACTTAAAAAGGTGATTCTTAAGATTATACTTTCTTTTCCTTTCTTCATAGTCAATTAGCAATAGTATCTAATGAATAGAAAGAGAATTCTTTTCTACCTATAGGTTCATTAAAGACATTTCCAATATTCCTTCAGTTGATTATGTTAGCTCTCTCAGCTTTGTTCAATACAAAGAATAAAAACAGGTTTCAGCAGGAAATTGGTGTAAGTGTAAGTTATGCATTAGACATTTCACCCAAAGTCAGGGCAAAAAGCTAAAAGTAATGAAATAGATAGAGACTTTGTTATAGAAAGTATTTGTGCAGCAAGGAATTTATAAAAAGAGCTTGTTGATCGTGTTGTATCTCATCAAGTTGTTTCATCTTCATCATCATCAACATTCATTACATTTCAGTATCTCGATGATCATTGATTTTTGCACTTGTACTAAGCTAAAGAGAACAAACCAGTCCATATTTCTATAAATTTAGTGCTTTATCAACTGATTATAATGAAATTTTAAATCTTGATCTGCCAGTCCTATTAACTTTCAGTAAGATCTTATCCTTTCAAAAATTGAAGCAAAGAAGATCCTTAATAAGAATTGATTTTTATTGTACTAAAAAGAAAAACAAATGGACTGACCTGCTTTGCATTGCAATTTTATTTATTGAATAATTTGTCCTACCAGTCATTTGTGACAAGAAATGAAGCCTATGATTAACCATTTTTCTATCATGAGATTTTAAAATATTTTTTCATTTCTTTCTAGAGAGGGAGATCTCCATGTTGTATGTCATGAAGTCACATCAGACAAGTCTGAAAGCATCCATATCCCTTGCTGTTGACATCTACTTCCATTTAGCCTTGTAATTTATAAAGTAATGGGTCTTCTCGTTAACATTGGGTGGGTATGGGGAACGTCAATAGGTCAATATCATTCTTATTTATGTTTTTGTTTATTTCTCCCCACAGTTAACATTAATGTATTTCTCTATGTTAGTATTAGTATGTTTTTTTACTAATGCATTCATCCTCATCTAGTTAAGATAACGTACTCTGCTAGTATTATGAGTCTTCCTATGAAATTTATATATGACGCTACACATCTACAATCCAAATATGTTTAAATGTGTTCATAATCATTTCGTTAAACAATCATGAGACCATTTGGCATGTCATCAATTTTGTTTACCTTTTAAAGATAAAGGTGCATCAACCTGTGGTGATCTTGATAATTTCAATTTGTCAATTGAAAAATCAAACCCACAATAACCTTTGCTCAAATCTTGGTTTGTCAACCCTGCAAAGAATTCCTTATTAGCAGCAGAAAGATACATACAAATCCAAGTTTTTGACGGTTTTCACCTCAAGACAGCGTATAACAGGTCTTGTTGGTGGCCTTGAACTTGGACATTGCGTGTTTAATAAAGGGTGTGTGTTAGTATGCCAGTATTTTATTAGTGAATTCCCATTACAAAGAGTAGTCAAATTCATGCTTAGTGTTACTTACACAGTTAAATTCAAAACAAAGAGTTAAAAGATTGAAAATGTGTATGATCCTATTGAGCCATCATAAAGTTTATTAATAAACATTATTTCTTGACAATATTTTTTGACTCTGATTGCTTTTACTAAGTATCTTGGTATAAGATAAGCCACGCATGATCTCTATTCCTCTTTTTACTGGGCTCCGAGAATACTCACAGCAACAACCAGTGAGAGTGGGCTATCAATGTTCTTGTAAAGATTAAATCAAAACAAGCTGACAACTATCACTGATGAATCTAATTACGAAAATGGGACTAAGTATAACTTTTCATGAAGCAGGAGTTTATTGCACCTGTAATCAGCATCTAAAGCACTTATTAAATAACTTATTATTTATTTAGAGAAAAGTAAACGGTAAAGTAAAGTATCGCTCAAGCTGTTTATCTGCTCCAGCTCAGCTACATTGGTTATTTATTTGGGACCAAGATGAAAAGAATAATTAATGTAAATAGCTGTATCAACCCATTCATCATTGTAATGAAAGTTGGAAAAATAAATATTCACTTGATATAATACATAGTGATTCTCTATTTATTTTTAAGATCATCTATATCCGCAGGGCTGCCACTCACTATTCATAGTGGACATTAGTGGCAATACCAGTTTACAAGAAATACAGTGTATCTCCGGTTGACTGAGATTATATCCCTCTGAGCCCAATTTTTTTTGATAATTTCTTATCATTAGTATTAGAGGTGTCTCCTTAGGTAAGACACTATCCCATCTACCTCACTTGACTCAGGTGTAAATGAGCACTGGCCGTTAAGACAGCGTTGTTTGTGTCCAAAAATTGTATTCGTGCCTATCAAGCTGCAAGTGTTGTCCTATGTGTTCTGTGTTGCTCTCAGCCACAGGATTTGAAAGAGTCATTGTAAAGTGATTCGTGAGGTTTCTTGGCAATAAGCATTATAATAAAAGTGTACTTTTAACTTTTTAAACTTTATTCATCAAGTCAGTAATCATGTCAACACATTTCAAATGAGAAAACTCGAGCAGCATTCATTAACCAATACTAGTTGAGTGGATGGAAAAAAAATCTCACTATGTGCAACATTTTCTTGAACCTTTAGCTAATACACTTTGCCATTTTTACTTGACTCAAGTATATTAAGCTCCCAAAATTAATAATATTAGATAGAAAAGACGTGTGCTAATGATGAGAAAAAAGAGGAACATTTTCTGAGGACGTCTCAACCCTGAGATTTTAACATATATTTAGAAAAGGGAAAGAAGTGCAGGTGCCTTTTTTCTGGACAGGCCTAAATTCTGCACCAAGTGTGTAATTAGATTTTCTGTGCTCTATTTCTGCAACGTTTGGCTGACTTCAGGTGATCTGTGATAGCAACTCTTCCCCTAATGCCATAGTTAATAAGGTGATTGTAAAATTTACAATTTACCTTGCCTGGAACATCCACATTTACAATTGAACCACCAATAGATCTAGAAACAGTCACATTAACACTGTTTTTAGTTTTAAGAGTCACTTCATCGTCTAACCATGAAATTCTGAATTTGTTTTTGACTCTTTGGTCCACTTCCTTGATTCTAAGGACAACGGCCTTAGATTTAGATAATTCCTTCATTATGAAAAGATATCGAGAGAGCTGTCACAAAGAAAACACGTTAGGCTGAGCAAGAATCTAGATTAGATCTAGATATAGTTAGGGAATGGAATCAAAAACGTTAACGAAGAATAGGTCTTGATCTACCTGTCATTGTAGTTTTCTGCATGGAAAATTTCAAAATTCTGCAAGGATTGTGGCCATGTCTAAACTTCTTTTTTCATACTGCTCTTGAATAGAGTTTTGGACTAAATCCATCTGAGAGATGCAAGGTAACTTGCCTTAGAAAAGCTATCTTCTTAAAAGTCCAGAACAAAAAGAAAATTCAACGTAAGACTTACTAAGAGCCCAGTTCCCTCAACACAGAGCTCTTTTGCAACCTTCTGCATTGGCATTACCAATTTTAATGATACATTTGATATGATTCTACTTCTAGCCCTTAGTTATTCCAAATGATCATCGTATATCATTCTATTAATACAAATCATGAGCTCCCCTTATCTTTCAATCAAAAACTGCAAAAATGATCAAAGAAATAACCCGAAGCAACAGCGATATAATATTTTTATATAGTGCTCAATTTTATTCATGTTTGCTTTGATTTTTCAAGACATTTTTATCTCACCTTATAAACTTTTTTGCACATCTATTCTCATTACACAGTCAAACAACAGCAAATATTGAGACACTCTCTTTACAATATAAATATAAAATGTGACAATATAGAAAGAATTTTAAAATCTTATTTTTCTCACCTGCCAATAAATACAGGGTACAACATACATGTATGTCATTTCTATATTAAAATTAAGAATAATAACCAGCAATAAAGCTCATTTCTTACACTGTGTTACCGGTATACCACCAAAAATAATGCCAGCACAAACAAACTTCACTTTGACACATTGCAGCAAGGTTCCTCATGAGATATGGCCCATATAGAACGATTAGAACCAGAGCTTACTTTCTAAAATTTGAGGACAAATGCAGAACACCCCCAGGACAAGATACTTAATAACTTAATATTATTTGTCATAGATTTTACATCTACCTCTAAGTTCTAAGCATATCTGATATGAAAGAGTGATACTAGTGACAGTGACAAGTTTGTGATCAGAACTTTCCCAGGAAATATTTAGGGGTATGTTTCCTCAAGTAAAAAATTTTGGTCACTGGGCTTGACATTGCAATGATGGGGAAAAAGATTTGAACCAACATATTGAAAGGGATCAATAAGGAACCATGCCATTTTCAGTATTGATTTTCATAGATTAAAAGAGATATGTCTTGAGATCCATGGGTAGAAGATGGAACAGCAGATGACATGAAATGAGAAATAACAAACAGTACAGTACACACAGTTTGATAAAAAGGAAGAGTAGGAATAGGAAGTGAAAAGGACATTAAAAAATTGACATATTCCCAGGTAATGAATGAATAACTATGATCTGCTGAAAAACTATGATAAAAACCCATTTGAATGTACATATATATTTGCATTACCTCTAAAACACATTATTAGCACCATGGGACATTCACAAAGAGATTGAGAGTTAAGCTCAAGGTTATTTAATAAGACACAGGTAAATATATGTTGTTTATTCTTTGATTGATCAAGTTATTAATATAGGAAGTGGGAATCAAACATCATGATGAATTTAATAATACACATGTCTTAAACTTATAATACACATGTCTTAAACTTTAAAAAGAAATTTTAATTTTCAAATCAGAGTTGGTGCAGTTACATGGTAGGTTTTACCATCACTAGTGGCTTGGTTTTGGATATCTAAAAGAAATTAAAATGCCATAACTGGTAGTAGACATAAGTGGCGGGAACTGTCCACCTAATGATCTGAATCTGAGGCATGATAAAAATTCCAGTTTGCAAATAAATCTTAAAAAGTTGTAAAAGAAATTTATACACTGATACCAACGAAGTCATTCCGAAAAATTAAGTACATAAGAAGAATAGGAGGGAAAAAGATCTATAACCCAGCAGCATCTTTCAGTTGGGCATTGTTTCAATGAAATATTGTAACCTTTAAAAATTATAAAAGATATAAAACAAAAATATTTTTAGATCTTAATTATACATTTAAAAAATTCCATAACATAAACTGAGCAGCAATTTTTAAAAAAAATGTACGCCTACATGAACCTTGTCCATTCGAAATTTTAATTTTACTACATTTATTATATATACATTGTATATATCCTCATTTGTTATGACCTTTTGCTGCTCCCTGTGCTTTATCTTTATTTTGCAACAAAATCCATGCAGTCAGATCATCTCAGAATTATAAATTGAATTTTACTTTCTGATACTGATGGGCTCAATGTTTTTTGGGTTTTTTTCATATGTATACTCCATAGAATGAATACAAAACATTGGATCCAAACTAAGCGAAAGCCAAAATTTAAAGAAACAAAATCATAACAAGAGGACATTTGAGCAGAATGACACGACATGACCTTGTTACAAAAAGTCAATATATAAGATAAGGCAGTAATATTTTTGTAAAAAAAAAAAAAGAAATTACCACGACAGATATCAAATATTTGGATCAGATTGGATTGTTTTTAATGCTGCTCAGCTTATATAAGACATGAATGAAATACTGACTCTAAGCCAAAGGAATAATGGCACATATAATAAATATCAAATATTTGATATAACATTAGAAGGGGTAGTTCATTAATTAATTGCTAGTAGTTGTAAATTACTTGAAATAGGTGCTGTTACAGTTCTGACCAATTCTCTCTTATTTCATCTCATGCTTGACCATCATTGCATCATACAAATTCTCACTCATACACACACACAAAGGATAACTTAGGCACAATGATTATTATGCCCGTGGTCTAAAAATGGGTTAAATCACATAGTCTGAACTAGATAAATAATTCAAAGTTGCACAAAACAAGTGCACAAATGTACTTCATTCAGTGGTCTTTTAGATTAAGAACAGCTAAAATGTTTTTAAATTTCAGGATTTTGTTAAATCTTCTCCAACTCTGAAAGGTCAATATATTATGTAAGACATTCAGCTTATATAAGATAAGACATGAATGAAATACTGACTCTAAACCCAAAGGAATAATGGGCAGATATAAATAATAAATACAGACATTATCAATAAGATATAAAATGTCATCACAGTGATTCACAGCAGTACAATTATTTACAGTCATATCTTACACCAGGACTTTTAATTATTTCATCGCTTCACTTCGCAGAACATGAGTGGCTTAAAGAAACCAAGGGATGAGTATCATTCAGCATAACAAACCAAATAGATAATATCCACGAGGAAATTCTAACTTTTTAAATCGTTTCACGTCATATCTTTTTTCCGTGATTTTACTTTTATTATGCATATATCCCAGCTACTTTGGTATCCCCTCACAATGCTTTAATGAAGAAAAAAAAAAAAAATCAAATTATGATTTTACAATATCTAGTTCTGGCACAGAACTGACAATTTGTTTATCATTTCCCAAAATCTCAATATCTAAAGGCTTTATCGATGTACTGTTTCCAAGGTTACTGAAAATATATCATTATTGCGGGACTCCCTTGATTACGAAATGCAAGTGTTCTCAAGTTTCCTAAAAAATCTGGCCCTTGCAAAATGTTAGGGCTGCTATTGATAAAACTGCTTGGCATTGGCATTGAAAAATATTTTAAAAAGGGAAGGGGGGAGAAGGGGAGGAAGCATTGATCATTAACCTATAGGTGTATTTAAAATGTCTGACCGATTCCAGGAAATGAAGGTATTTCTTTGCCTTTCCTTTTTGGTGTCAACCTGCGGTCAAGTTCCAAAACTGCCCACTCATTGTAGTGTCATCCACAAAAAATTACTTGTCACTCAATTGTGATTCAAATAAATCTAGAATGCGTTTAATTTCCTTTCTGGAATCAAACGTTAAGGAAAAAGCTCAATAAACTGAGAACCAACCATAAAATAAAACCGCCACTGAAATTTCAATGGTGTGTAAAGTAGATGTGATGTGATGCTCAAGTGTATTTTTTGTACGCTATTTGATAGTTGTAGTTTTGACTGAAGGCCTACATTTGATCCATTCTGAAGAACGAAAAAAAAAAAAAAGAAGGAAGGTGTGCATAAGGAGTAGGAATAGAGGAAAACCCCACGAGTCTATAAAAACCCTTATCTTTATTTGCCGTCATATTCGCCAGAATGAAAATTTAATGTATGATTGAAGATGGTACAGATATTTTGGTGGTGTTTTTAACTGTTAAACCCTTAACGGGCGGGTTTCATGCCGGTCAAATTTTTATACTAGGGGTGTTGCACAGAAATCCATGAAAAATCGGGTTTATTTGTTGTCCTTTTGATGTCTGACCGGCTCTTCTGAAAATTTATATTTCCTATCACTACTTAGCCCCACCCTTGCACCTCTGCCATTGGTCCAAAATTTAGGCCTCATCATGGTAAATTTTCTTGTTTCAACTTAATTTTATGCCTACCACTGATTAGATGAAAGAAAATTTTTCAAAATAGCCGGTCAGACATCAAAAGAACAACAATATATATGTAGTATGATAAAATGCATTGATTTATAGAATCACATATGTAGAGTGCTCAACCAAAAACTGGTTTGGGAGCTTTATATGTTTTAATAATAGAGAAAGATTTACCTTTGGTCCCGGCAAATTTGTTTCATCTCAATGTTAGACTTGGAGGATCTCTCTCTCTAATATTAATATTAACAAAACACCCAATTGACTGTCAGGTGGAGTAAAAAATATTGTGACTCAATTTACCCAGCAAATGTAATAATGTAAAAGAGAAAACCACGATGTCGAACTCAGGCAATACCTCACTGAAGCAAACTCGATCCGGCAACCAAACCTTAAAGAATAAGCACTTTGTACTTACTTTAATTCATTGATTTCAACAGCCATTTCCTGTGCTTTGGGAAAAATGTTCCCCGTGACAGTTCCTTGGTTTTCCCAGACCCAAATCATGAAAATGTATAATTCCAGACCTATTCCCGACCTTAAATTTTGAAAATAAAATTCCTGACCTTTTCCCAATTTTAAGAACTTGTGGGAACCCTGATGTATATAAGAGGGAGTAAAGTTATTGTCGGGAGGGAAATCGGCAAGTCTTTTGACTGTCGTTATCTTTTTCAGACATAGGGCCACAGCACTTAACCCTTACATAACAAGAATAATACTAGGTTCACTACAGTAGCATTCAAATTTGTTGGTGTTTGAAGATTGAAGAAAGTGAAATCAGTTGAGGACATGTCACGTGTACAAGATTGAGACCACACTATAATTTACTATCTGTATGTAGACAAAAGGATACATTTGAGCTGCTAGCTGGGTGACAGGTTCCATGGCAGCACTCAATTCTTCACACTTGGCCATCATAGCATACATTGACTGTTGAGAGAGGAATATGGATTATGAAATTGCTAATCATCAATTGGCACAAAACATAATGACATTTCCAAACAAAAGATAAAACTTAATGGAAATAGAAAGAGAATATGAACAAATGAGATGTAGGCATAATGTAAATTATTAATGTTTTTCATGCAAAACACATTTGTTATTAAAATAAAATGACAAGGCATAAAATAAAAACTACATAACATATCAATTAGGTAGGGATGAAGCAATAGAATTTGGTCATTCGCTTATAAATTAAAAGAAATTTGCTGTAAGGTCTATTTCATAGAATACCCAAGCTCTGGTTGCTTACAAAACTTACAACGGGCATGCATCATGCAGAGTTATAAAATCCGATTCTGATATCGTGGCTTAAATAATACCACCAACGTTTACAATAAATACATCTCTCTCTCCCCCCTCTTTCTCTTTCAACCTAATATCTAGCCTCTCTCTCTCTCTCTCTCCGCCTTCTTTCTCTTTCAACGTAATGTCTAGCCTCTCTCTCTCTCTCTCTCTCTCTCTCCGCCTTCTTT
>JASKDV010201034.1:0-10894 GCA_032466395.1 Aegires albopunctatus
AATAAGGGAGAAATCTGGACAGACACCCGTGTCAAAGGTGATAAGAAAGAGAAGATGGAGATATGTAGGTCACGTTTTCAGAAGATAAGATGACAGAATCATAAAACAGGCTGTTGTATGGCAAGAGAAGAAGAGGCCGCCCCAAGGAAACCCTGAGAAGATCTTACTACGTGAAGCCAGAATAATGGAAATGAACTCAATGACGGCGGTGATGACAGCAGCACAGGACGAAGATGAATGGCGATCTAAGATGGAGGCCCTTTGTGACTGATGACGGCACTGGAAGGATGTAAGATGTAAGAGATTTCAAAACATTGACCATCATAAGTCTTATCAAAAGAAAGAGAAAAATCTTATCAAATTATGTTGTTTCAAGTATTATAAATAACTGTGATAAAGTTTTCTAACATTTATTAATGTAACATGTATTTTGACTTCACTTGTGCGGAGTTTAATCAAATTTGAATGTTGTCTCTACAATTTTTACAACAGAAATGTTGTAATGTTTTGTAAAATTTCAAGTTTTCATTGAATCAAAATGTAATAAATTAAATACCCATGAAGTGCCAACAATGCAACATTTTGTATATAAGAAAATTATTGCAATATGTTTTTGTATACTATAATGCATATTTAATGTTGTTTGTAATTGATCATTGATGGAGGCCTACATAAAGCCTTTAGCCTACTTATGACACTATTGCATTCCACGATGTTTCATTCACTTGACTTATGTAATTTCTGTCTCATCTGTGCTGGATTAGTTCCATTAACTCATGGGTTGTTTGTATGTGTAGTGATTAGTTATTTTCAAAGTTTTCTTAATTAATAGGATCATTGCGCTTGCATGGTCTTAGTTAATTGCTTTGGTATAGTATAATATTTGATTAAAGGTTGAGTAAGATAATTTATTAATGATTAAACTCTACAGTGCATGGGGTATCCAATTTGAGTATCTGTGAAAGGTATACCACATTTCTTCTTGATACTTATTTAAGTACTGCTATCATTTGCATCTAAAACGCACAATATTTATTGTATAAAGAGAAATATACTGCAATTTGGATGCAAAAGGCATTGTACACATGATCACTGTTTGGGATGTCTCCTTGGCATATCAAAAATGACAATTAAATTAATGTACTCTATGTTATTTTTTACAATCAATATTGTTGTATACATTTTGTAATGATTTCATACTGCTGCTATAAAGAGAAGAATAAAAATGATGAGACAAATATTTCTAAAAGAGCCTATACTTTGATTTTTTGTGATTCAAATGAATGCAAATCAGTGAAAATCAGAAATTTCTTTTGCCTTGCAGTTTGCATGTTGCATTAATCAGTAATTTCCAAATAAATTAAGCCAATCATAGACTTACCTGTCATCAACGCATTAGGTTTTGTATTAATATTTAGAATATTGTGTGGATAATGAACAAAATCAGACGATGCCTGATAATGATATATTTTAGTGTACAATTACAGATCAATGTGTGAATTGAACAACCTTACTTAGATCTTAGGGGGGCTCAAATGATGTCGACTCTTATTGGTTCGAATGAGGCCTGATGACTCAAGATATATCTAGATCTAGATCTAGAAATCTCTATAATCTAGATTTAGATATATCTGCATATTCTTATTTTTGTGTACATCATCTAGATCTAGATCTATATTTAATTATACATTATAGATTTCCGGTGTGTGTTTTAAAAAGATGGATCAGACTATGCCTCTTCCCAAGAAGTGAACCATGAAGTTTGTGTCTTTTGTTTTTTATTAATTAACAGTAACGAATTATGAAAAATGTCCGTGAAGTAGAAGAATATTAGAGGTACCTCCATGCAGAATTTGAAAAGATCGGCGTTGTAGTTAATCCTGTAGGCGTGCGCAAAATTCTGGGCCTTATTTTTTTATTAATATGATTCTTTATCTGTCATGTGACATGGCTCCAGTAGGGAAAAAGAGAAATTTAGTAACCCAATGATGGCATATTTAATTGATTACACAACAGCCCTCATTTGGACCCATTTTGAATATTTAGCATCACTTTAGACTTAAATAAATGTCATAAATGGAACCCCAAGAAATGATTAATAAAAGTTTGACTGAACCCCATCATAACCAGTATTTTTTATGATCAGCATGCCAATTTCAATGAGAAAAAAAAATGCACCAATTTTTTAAGAGGTCACCTCTATTGTACAAAGGGATATCTGCCCAAGAAAACTTCCATAATCTCTTTGGGATACCTCATATTACTATTAATGTTTAAATCTTTTATTTCTGTAAAATGTAAAGATCACATTCACCACCATACTGAACTCAAATTAAGAGCTGAACTCTGAGATATTTTGTCCTAGAAAGTGCTCTTCATATGTTTTATCAAATTGTTTTCAAATTATTGAAATTTCAAGATAAACTCCTATTACTATTAACTAATCGGGGAATAAAAATCTTGAATGTGTTAGTTAATAAACATTATAATATGCTTGAGTAAAAACGGGTATAATAAGAAAATAAGATAAAGAAGTTTATTGCTTTATGAAGACATTTTATTCACATTCATGGCAGCTGTATTACAGCTAATTCTATTGAGAATGTTTTTACATTTTCCTCCAATAATTATAATATTGAATCATTGTTTTATGAATAATTATGGCTTCAGATATACATTTCTTACACAAATTTGCAAACATTTAAGTACCATGACAAACACTCCTTAAAAACAAACAAAAGCGCAAAACAAATT
Organism: Aegires albopunctatus; assembly: GCA_032466395.1. Classification (NCBI taxonomy): domain Eukaryota; kingdom Metazoa; phylum Mollusca; class Gastropoda; order Nudibranchia; family Aegiretidae; genus Aegires; species Aegires albopunctatus. The sequence continues at coordinate 2,755 of JASKDV010201034.1, forward strand.
AAAGTCTTGCATTTCCTCTTTTGTGCAAGTCAATTTAATTACCTCAAAGTGAGAAATGTGCAATTTTATTTTAATTTTAGATTTAATCAACAAGTAAATTTTACTTTCTATAAGAGATCACATTCTAAATCTAATTCTTGAAACCACAAGAATCACATAATAATCAAAAGTTTATACAATTCTTATATGTATGCATGACATTATTAAATGAATGTAAGTAATCACAGGAACATAAACTCAAGCAGCTTCCTTTATCCAATAATGATACACAATAAAAAATAATCCAGTTTCTATTGCAGTAGATCAACATGGATGAAAACTAGAAACCAAAAGGTACTTTCAGAACAGAGTGGGGCATAGCTTTTGTTAAATCATGTTCCCTAATTCTTCACTGATACAAACTGGAACTTCAACTCAGTAATGCTAACAGACTCTCCAACTTTTTCGTCATAATCATACCATTCCTGAAAGAAAAATTTTAAAACGAGTTTAGCAATGGGTTAGACAAAGGCACTAAATTCATTTCGTTTAAGAGCGAATTTTTTGTTTTATTACTTCTCAAATCTATATGTGAGCCCTTATGTTTTAAATTATTCATTCAACAACTTTTAAAAAATCAAATTCCTCCAGAATAAAGGCAACTTCAGATGATTACTTTCTATCGCTCTAACACAGTGGTTCCTAAACACCGTGCTGCAGCACAACTTTAAGCTGCTCAAAACCGTGCCACCATGTAGAGAAGTTTGGGAACCACTGCTTTAACAATACCAAGAAAAATGTGTCTATGAGAAGAAAATAATTGAATTCATCATGGAAATGCACATCTTTAAATCACAACATATACATATATATTACAGCCAAATCTGCTTGCTGTTGATGGCAAAGGTAGGTCATGTGAAATCTGAGAATGTGCCTATTTTTTCTCTTTTCTCAAACTTTTAAACACACATAGAAATTCTACCCATAGTCTCACTGACTTAATTTTCAGATTGGCCTGTAATAATTACTCTCCCATTATTAACAAGTGAATATAAACAGGTTCTTCACATTTGCTTACTAAGGGAAAAATGAAATTTACGATCTTTTTTCTTTTCTAAAATATTTGGTCTCACCATATCTTTTAGGTCAATATCCGGAAAGACTGTGTTTGATTCTTTACCAACAGCTTCCCAACCCACCTAATTAAAGAGAAAATACAAATGGTAATCCAGTCAAAAGAAAAAATCAATAGAGAATCTAATTAACATTCATTTTGTTTTACAATGTCATATTTGATTAAATAAATTCACACAAATTAAAACTTAAAGCATGCTTTTTTAAAACAATATATGATATCTAAAATGTAGGCCATGAAATGTAATGATAAAAAGTAAGAAAGCACATATAACCGAAACAAAAATACAGAAAGCATATTCTCTCATAATTCATTAATTACATATTTCTTTTAAAAGTTCTTTAAGAATTGACATAATCTACAAGGTTTGTTCCATATTTGTTTCATCCATCACCTAGAAAATACAGTGGAGTTTATTACAATGAAATTTTGTGCCACTGCAGGCTATCATCAAAACAAACATATAATTTAAAACTTTGATAGACATTAAAAATAATCCCTGACTTGGTATGATTTATAATAGTACTGGCTGTTAAATTTTTGAGGGCTCCAATCTCTGGAATAATACCTGATGGCACTAATAAGATTTACATCACATTATTTATTTAGGCCTTAGCCACCTTATTGGTGCAACTACAATGTAGTAGTTGGTCAGATTGGTCTATCTTTATGAGTATTGCAGCAAAAAAGAAAAGAATATTGAAGTGGCCCTTTTGTTATTCTCGCTTTCATTATACATGTACATGATGAACCTTTATACCTCGATGAATAATGTAAATTTTCCCCTGGTTTTTTCAATCAATTGATTAACATTTAAAAATAATATTCATCTGATCCGAATGACTTTATGCTTTATTATGATATAGTCATGTTGAATGTGAGAGAAAAAAAATGGCTAATATTCACCCGAGGGGAAAATTCTACAGGATTGACACCTCGGCAATCAAACACAACAATGGTTTTAAATTGTCCAACATTTTCATCAGTATATGGCTGTAAGGAATCTTTCACAATATCTGAAAGCAAATTGTAAATCAGTGAACTAGTTAAAACACACCTGTTTTCAAATATAAATAAATTTTAAAAATTTTTAATGTAGAAGTAGAAATATTTCTGCTTCTTTTAAGATTATTTTGCAATCTGAACATTGGTGGTTGGAGGGTCAAGCAAAAGATTTATTAAAATTCAAAATGACAATAGATTTAGAAATAATTTAAATTCATTATAATGGGAGATAATATAGAAATACCTATATAAGAATGTTAGTTAAAGTGTTACTTTATTTTTAATTCTGTTGGACCGCTGTAATTGGGAAATGTCGTTGGATTGTAAAATTACTAAAATCGACCTGCTCCCCAAAATTGCCATTCCTTGATAAAGTCACTTAGAAGAATCAAGCTTGAATGGAGGATAGGTCAAGAATGATTGGTGGACCCTAGCTCACTGATTGATATGCACTATCTTCACCATTCCCTTCTGTCAACATCTAATCGTCTGGTGTACCAGAATGTCAACCTGGCCTTAGAAAAACATGACCTAGTGTATAGGGAAAATAAATGAAAGGGAATGTTGCTCAATGTAGGTAAAAACAACTTTGCAATCAGGTTAAAGCCTGTGTCAATTGGACAAATGAGGCCAGTGATTTCACACCTGTGTACTAGTACTAGGTGTGTAGTGAATCAGGCTTACAGGCTATGATATTTCACAAGCTGCACTCAAGATATTGTCTTGAAACTGTCTTACACCATAGTAGGTGGTATGATATGTACAGTGTTTGACAAAGTGACCACTTTTGGGCAAGAAGCGAGTATTTGAATGGGAAGTTAAGAAAAAATATAATTTTGATGAATCTAGTCACATCTCTGCAGTTTTAATCCAAAACGCAGAATATGTCTCTTTATACTCACTAATATTCTGTGTTTTGGATTAAAACGGCAGAACTAAGAGTCGTCCTGATTATCGGGGATCCCTTTCCGTTTAGAGAGGTGAATTATAGAGGGAAAAGTTAGTATCCTGAGATTTCGTGCTGATTGGTCGGGTTTCCTGATTACAGAGGCTTCACTGTATTCTTATTTTTCATACAAGTGCTTTCATGATTTCATTTAGTTTCCCACAGGAGTTTCTGTTCAAAATTTATCAATGCTGGTTTGAAAAAGATGCCCACCCAAGGAATTTTCTCTTTTGCATAGTTTACACTTTATAACAAGACTGGCTTTTCCTCTCCCTCCAGTGACGGATGTGCTTTCCTGTTTTTAAAAGAAAAAAGTGATGAAGAGGCTTAATTAAAGATAACTTGATGTTTGTTTTTAACTTTTGTTTTTGAAATTAAAAGATCAATATTCACAACTGCATTCAATGATAGAGATGTTCATGGAAAGTACCATAGGTAAAAAGATAAAAGGAGTTTAGGGCAAGTGGTCAACCCTGCTTTTTTCTTATTATTGGTGTATCAACTAAGATATCAGCCAGCTCACGTAGAGGAAAAGAATTATATTTTCAGTGAGATTCTCTGAAAATTGAGGCAGGCCACACTTGGCATATGGACCCCATATGTCACTAAGATTGCTTATAAAAAGTAAGCTTTTAAAATATGACTTTATTTAGAAAGGCGTACAGTCCACACCCTCTGTTCTAGAAAAAATAAGCTGCTTTAGACAATAGGCCATCTATCCCAAGCTTGATAGTTTTATGAAAACGTAATAATAATAATAAAACATGTAATAATAATAATAATAAAATGTGTAAAAATAATAATAATAACAATAATACATGTAATTATTTGTAATATTAATAATAATAATAATACATGTACTATTAATCATAATCATAATAATAATAATATATAATAGTACATTTCTACAGCGCCTTTTATCTAGGTAACATTAACCTTTACGCATAAACTCGACATTAATAACATACATATTATTATAATACATATATATAATATACATCATTTGGTGAAGATTACTAAAAATACAGAGGGAAAAGAAAATACATATGTATTTAGTACATGAATAATTCAGGCTAGGTTATACAGATAAAAAGGCTGAGTCACAGATTAATCTAAATATTTTTGATTAAAGGTAAGTTTTCAAATGTCTTTAAAAAATTGTACCATTACATGCAAGTCTCACTGATGCCGGAAGAGAATTCCAAATTAAAGGTCCGATCTTTCAAAAACTTCTGTGCTGTATTTTTTAAAGTTTGATTTTAAGAAGTATCAAAAATTTAGAATTTTGAGATCTCAATTTCCTTGAAAGTGTGTGTATGGATTTAGTACATATTTCTTGAATATACAAGGGACAAGAAGGATTGAAAGAATTGTAACAAAGAAGAGAAATTTTGTCGCTCTTTCTGAAAATGGAACAGTGATATCTGCGGTTGAGATACTTGATGTTTGAATTTTCTTGAGCATAGGCTCGGAGGAATAAAAGAGCACCTCAGTTTCATTGTCATTATATTTCAATTTATTTTTGCTCATCCACTATTTAACTCTGTTGACAACAGTTTTCAAAAAGATTAAAAAATTATAAACTCTACCCATTCAATCCTGGATTGCTAAGAAAAGACATGTGGGAGGAACAAGACTGACAATGAATAGGCCTATTAGCCATGCACCCATGGTCATCATAAAATCAAGGGAAGGCAAATGGGGAGGAGTATTAAGGATCACTGAGTAAAATTTCTGGACTGTGTAGCCATCATTTACAAGTATTAGGGCTTTGTACCCTTCTTCAAATCACTTGCAGTGGCTGTGTTAGACAAGACAGCAAGGAAACCATGCCTTAAAAAAGAGACCATGTACAAGATTTTGACTGCATTAACAAATTTCTTAGTTATTTTTCTTGAGATGATTAATTTTCATATTATGTTTGTCTAAAGATTATTTTGTCAAAAATGTACTCACACATAAGGAACAATAAACATATTCAGGGGTTTCCTCACCACAATTGGAACATGTTAGCTGGAAAAATAAAAATGTAACATCTTATCAATGATTTATCAAACCTAAGGGCTTATGTAATGATAAATAATAATAATGGTGTACATTAATATAGCGCCTAATCTCAATTATTTATACACAAGTTCTAGGTGCTTTACAAATAATAGGATATTTACATATCATAGTAAAATCATCATACAAAGATATATAAAGAGACCTTTAATTTAAATTAGAAAGAAAGACAATACATAATAACATTCAAGTATAAAAAGGGCTATAAAAGTATTAATCATCAAATGACAAATACTTCTATTTCTATTCATAAAGGATTTCAAAATCAAGCCTGCATGGTTGGGGTTTGAACCCTAGACCTTTGGGTTGGCAGCTAGTGCATTATTCACTGAGCTTTCCACTCCCAATTCATTTCCTATAATTACAATTATTCTTTGGGTGACTAATTAATGCTCTGAAAGGGACTATTGTTTAATAGTAAGCTAGGGTGATCATATCCTGCCTGAGCTGGTAAAATTGTCAATGTTGGTGTCAAAATGTGCAGATGCAATGAGCTGGAAATATTGGCTTGGGGAGTCAGACCATAGAGTTCCAGGCCTATTTCTATGTTTGGCTTAGGCTGTTTCTAAAACTTTTACTGAATTTTCACATTTCCACATAATTTTCAGTCAATTGTTGCGATTTTCATCAACTAGATACATGTATATTACTCAATTGTCGAATATTTATTCAGATTTGACAATCAAATATAGATTCATTTATTTTCCAAACATAAAGTCGACTGTTGAGTTATTACAGATGGCAATGAAAGATGTATGTCATGAAATCAAATTATTGCTCTCAAATGATTCCGGTGATGACAGACCCCAGACCCCAAGATGTATGGTGTGAGTTGTAAGGTGTCAATCACTTGGCCGTTCTGAAAGTTGGGGGTAAGGATGGGAGTTGGAGGAGAAAAAAAAAAAGGTGGTATCTTATGGATGACTGGCTTAATCCTTGGATATTTCCCTATCTCCAGACTCTACAAAAAACAGTCTTTCACCACCCAACCCTCTTGTCACCTACAACTACTTCCTATCTTTACCATAAGGAAGGGGCCCCGAATGAATAAGTGTATTTAACGAACCAATTATTGACGTTGGTTATAATATAGGGAAAATAAAATCTCTTGATGATGGCATAGCAATGAAAACAGACAATGTCACTGATATAGGATTTAAGAGGAGCATTGAAAAGTCCCTGGGTCAAAGTTAAAACTTATTTGTCACGGTTATGATTCTAATGGGTGTTTAATTTTTTTCTTCATCTTACTTCTTTATAAAATAATTGGCAATAACAGAGTCAAGAGGTTTGGGTTTTGTTAAAATGTATTCCAATAAAATTGGATAAACACTGACTCCAATGTGACAAAAATCGCGAACCTCTAATAATGACAGTTTTTTGCTTGGGCCTAGTGTCAGTGCAAACCATTAACTGTCACTCTTAGAAGTCATTCCTACCATTATCATTTAAATTTGCTGTTCCTTTACAATCAACTACATGTTAACTTTTATGAAAACCATGTAAAATGTGATGTGACAAATTTCTTCGAAGCAGAACGTATGTCACACGAGCTGTTTTGAGTTAGAGAAGTTTAAAGTTAAAAATATTCAATCCATCAAATATAAGATTACGGTTGTTTCCAAACAATCAAATCTTTATCTTTCATAAAAACTATATGATATGGTTGAAATAAACATGCTTAAAGATAAATTAAGAATTTTTTGGTCCCCCTCTTCATCAGCTTCAATTACGAAAATCTGCATTTAATGCAACTTTTGAGTCAAATTTGAGACGTAAGTCAATTACCGAGCCAGAGCACGTGGGTATCATTAGAAAGGTCAGCCACTTCCTCCTTTCTTTTCAACTAATCACATGCCCTATTCAAAAACCATCTGGTTTTAATTAAGAGATTTACATGAGTGAGCGAAGATGAGATATGCTGAAGGACTTAAATTAATTACCACGACTAAACAGGAGGGGGTGTCCTCTCACTTTGTTAAAGTAAACCTATTGTATAATGCATGAATGAATAGGTCTTGAATAGAACTACTTTTTTTATTGGGAGGGAGAGGGGAGTTAAGAAAGTTTTAAAAATGTACTTTAACTTATTAAGAAAGAAAATCACCTTCAAGTACCATCGGAAATCATCACCAACAGCAGAGAGTTTTGATAAATTTTCAAACTGAGCGTTGATCTGAAGTCCAGTTTTCTGTGAGAAAGGACACACGTACATGAAAAATATTATTGGCAGAAAGTGAATACAATTTTATTAGAGAGATACACAATCTTCATTCACCTAGTCTTACATATCATCCATAAACTTATTGTACTTAATTTACAATACATCATTAAAACGCTTTGAAGGTATCAAAACACAATGGATATGATGCATAAACAGCATAATACATCACACCAATAATTGTTAATTTCAATTGTTGCCAAGAGCCATTTTGGACTGGAATGCAGAATTATAGTGAATTGTATTTTCCCTGCAAAGCAAACAAGACATTGACCATCATGACTAAAACTAACAAAGAGCTCCGTGATTCACTGATGCTATCTTGTTGGAGCACTTGACAAAGTAGATCACTATCACTTAGGACTAATAAATAAAATGAATTATTATGGCATCTCTGTAAATATCCTAGGAATGGACCAGATCCTTCTTGTTGGGAGGAGTCAAAAGGTAATAGTAGAAGATTGTTCACAACAAAAACAAAATCGCTTAGTATGTAAAAAGAAAAGGTGGTTTAGAAAAATGAAATCAAGTAACTCAGAAAAATTAGAGAAAAAATATAAAGAAATCAAAAGAATATATGCCAAAAAGAATTTTGATTAGCTCATGCAGAATACATCAAAAATATGATTTAAGAATATAAAAAAAATGTAAAAAAATATGAAAGTAAAAAACAAGAGCAGGTGGGCATATCAGATCTAATAGATAAGAATAAAATAATCCAAGATCCAAAAAAATAAAGCTAATTTGCTAAATAGCAAATTTTCATCAGTTTTCTCAAACCCTGAACCTA
>JASKDV010201045.1:0-10893 GCA_032466395.1 Aegires albopunctatus
TAATAAGTAATTTCTAATTGTATGTTAGGGTGAATTTATGGGGAAAAAATGTCGATCGCGCCAAAGATTTGCTCTCCACGAAAAAGTTCAGATGTTGTTTTCATTTCTAATTGAGAGCCCTGATATAGATATCATCAGATGTGCAGAAGTTTGTGAAAAATAAAATGTTTCAGAGTGGTATGACATTTAAAAATATTGATGGAATAGATCAATATTGGCTGGGTCTGTTAACTAAACAAACAAACAAATCATGTGTAATTCTTGATGATGGAAACAATTGATAGAAGAATATTCTTTAAATTGGGGGTTTAACTAAAAAAATCTTTGAAAACAGTTTCCCTACATTTTCTCTTTATTTTTTTCCTTTCTCTTTTCCAGAGCATTTGAAACATTGTGCTACAGCGCTGATGGTCAGTGTATTTTAGCAGCTGGTAAATCCAAGCATGTTTGTATCTATTCCATTGCCGACCAGATATTAATGAAGAAGTTTTCCATCTCCTGCAACCTCTCATTTGATGGAATGGAGGTAAAATTAGATGACAGTGTCAAATTAATTAAAACTCAGTATGTTTCGCTTATACTCAATAATTTTACTGCGGTTTGGCATTAAATAATTACTTAAAGACATACCTCAGTTAGGCCCATTTTGAATAATCGTGCCTCACTTTGGTCTTAAGCAATAATGTATCAGCCTTGGTTTCCAGTCTGTTAAAGGTTTTTAGTGAAACAACTTTGTCTTCATTAACTTTTTCAACTGCGATACAGTTTGAGTTTATGTAAGGAATGTTTCCATGTCAAGATTTACATGTTTATTCAAATCTTAATTCTGTTGATATATCACTTTTAGGCAGAATTGTTTATGCATGTCTTATACCTAGCAATGATTTTCAGTACAGGTTCTGCAGGTGTCTTGCAGAACATGTTTATAAAGAAAGAAAATTCATGCCCTTATTAAACATTTAGTTTTAAGTGGGGTGTATTTTAAGTAGTGATAGCGATGGATGTTTTATGAACTCATAGTCTGGTGTGATCAACTTACTTGGATGAATGTGAAATGATTGAATATATTTCTAGTTGTGGGTAACATAATGATTGATCATTATGGGGTTGTTGATTTTTGGTCTCTCTTTAATTCGTTATTATTATTAATGTTGAGGTTAAATATGTTACTTCTCCTCCTCCTCCTTCTCCCCCTCCTCCTCCTTCTTATTCTCCTTCTCTTCTTCTTTATTGTTATCATAATCATTTTGATTGTTATTAATCATTATCATTGATGTGTTAATCATTATCATTGATGTGTTATTGTTGTCATTATTATTATTATTGATTGCATGTATTGGTATGCTTAGTCAATTGTATAAATATTATTGTTAAATTTAAAAGAAAATATCAGTGTTATGGACAATTTTTATTGTTTCTTTTCCCAGGAATTCCTAGATAAGCGCAAGATGACAGAGTGGGGAAGCCTATCACTGGTCGACACTGGCCAAGGAGACGATGGGACTTCCATTGCTTTGCCTGGAGTCAAAAAGGGAGATCATAGCTCTCGGTTCTGGAAACCTGAAATTCGTGTTTATTCATTGCAGTTCTCCCCTACAGGTAGTTTATCCTTTGTTCACAATCTTTTAATGACCAACCCAATGCAAAGATACTGTTATTAAAATATGTTATAAGAGAAATAATTCACTACATATGATATGGCTGGTCCAAAATAGATGATTGAAACCCTAATTAAATTTTTTCTTGGAAGAAAAATATGCCATACGGTACGTCACTTCCTCTCTACTATCTTTGCTTAAAACAGCTATGATTAAGGTAAAATATCAGTTATTTTATGTTGATATTCATTGCCACTTGTTTTTTTTAATATATTTTAAATCAGCATTTGTATTATGCTGTGCCTGGTAGTACAATTTTGGTTCTCTTAAAAGTAGACAGCTATGTCACTAACTTGATGAGTAAGCAATCTGCTAAATTTAGGCATTTATAAAACTGGTCTCTTAATCGTTTATATCAGCCTAACCTATTTTCAAGGGTATGGGTCAGTGGTTCCCAAACTTTTCTACACCGCGGCACTGATTCGAGCAGCCTAAAATTTGAAGGCACCCCAGACTAAAATTTCAGTGCTACCCCATAATAATTCGTTTACTTAACATAATATTCGCCACCAAATAAAGATTGCTAAAATTAACTGATTTCAACTAAACAAATATGCATTCAAAATTGTCGCTTTATATCTGAACTTAAAAAATGAAATAATTTTAGAATATTAAATAATTAATTGTAAAGATCTTTGCGAGATAATACTAGCTTAGTCAATCACGATATATTTTTGAGGCAATTACAAAACCGTTCATTCTTTTTTAAAAAAATGACAAGTCCTTTCTAAAGTTGATTAATGCGGCTAGCACCTTTCCATCTGACAATCATTGCACCTTCGTATGCAGCAATAAATGAACACGTTGAGCATCCATATCCTTGCAGATCAACTCGAAATTTCAGGACTTTATTGATAGAGTTTTGAGGAAATATATTTTTAGTTTTCTTTATACTATCCTGGAATTAGAATTAGATCTAATACTTGCCCGTGTTAGGATAAGTTTTTTCACTGAAAATGCAAAATATTGTTATTGAACCCTCCATTGACATTACAACATGATCAGTGACGTAATAGCCATTGGGCTAAGGGCTGGAGCCTAGAGACAACCAGGCACTCAGGGGTACCAAGGCATCCCGGTTTTGTCCCTGATGTCACCACACCCTCTCTCCGGCCTATACAAAAGGGATTTGAATTTGATTAATAGTTAACTTCGTACATTCGTCCGATATAAAAATCAGGTGATAAAAACAAAACAAACCGCTCAGATCGCAGGAATACACGTATGCATTTTCTTAATTTTCCGCTGGAGGACTCCCAGATCAACTATTACTATTATCTTTTCGGCCACTTCACGGTCCCGACCGGGCACACCATTGCAATTTAGCCAAGGGGTCCCATAACGACAATTAAAACGCCACTACCCATCGATACAATTTGCTGATGTCCCAAGAGCCGAAAAACAAAATGCATTGGGATTATATTGTTCAATAATACTGCTTGACGAAATGTCAACTAAATGTATGACTCTAGATTAAATAGCCCACAAATAGTATGAATTAAGAGAAATGCACCACTTTTAACAAGACACAACAAATCAGCTTGACCGTTTATGTGACTTGATCTTGTCTTTTTGAGGAAACTACATAAATAATTATGCCTATCGCTTTGCAGCACGGCAGAAGAGACCCCACGGCACAGTGTTTGGGAAGCACTGGTATAGGTAAACATTTACTTCATAAGTCAAAGAGGGTTTAAAGATAGCCTATCAAGTTTGCTATGGTCATGTCAAGGTTACGAAGAGCTCCTCTAAATTCTAAATCTAGTTCATACAATTGGGAGAATGCTTTTGTGAAGCATCAAAATATTTTTTCTATGCAATGTCCTGTTATTTGACGAAAGATTCGACAAGTGCTAGATCTATTTCCTAACAGTAACAGTCATGAATGGAGAAGAGTTCACCACCAACCATTAATTTGATTCTACACCCAAAAGGTTTCTAGAAGGTACCCCATTTGTCTTATTGGTAACATAGGCCTACATCATTTCCAGCCATTTATTTCCTTGTTCACAGTCACACTCACAAACACATATTCATCCAATTTACCACTGACAGAGAAATGTCAATAGCTTTAGCATTTTAGATAGACTTTTGCCTTTAATCCCTTGGGGATAAGTAATGATTCCATTAGGCCAAAAACTGCAAGGTTAAATGGTGGTAGGCAAACCAAACTGTGAAATTTGTTAAGATAACCAAGCAATTATTATACATCCATGACACAAACTATTACTAATCTCAAGCTAAGTTTCCCATTGGAATCCACACAAATATAGATTTATTATTCATCATGCAGTTCTTGTGGCAAAAATTAAGAGCTTAAGTCGATTTCAAGATAATGCAATGACAGTGGCAATTTTCAATCAAAATGTTTTTTTGTCACATTCAACATCAAAGACCATAACATAGTTTCCACTAGTGTAATTTTCTTCTTAAATTTTTCCTTTGAAAGTTCGGAATTTTGTATCAGAAAAATAAGCATTTTTGATGGAGATAAACATCATTTTTTACAAATCAACTACATGTATCACAGGAAAGCTCGTTTAAAAAGAATTTGATACAGTTAATTTCACAGCAATGAAATATACAATCAGCGCAGCTTGCCTTCCATTTTAGTAATCGTCCCTTTTTTACGTTCATTTGATGCACCATTAAAATAAACGCAATACAGCAATCTCACCCTTTAGATAGGCTTGCTTTCCTCATAGTGTTATAGATAGATATGTTTAGATCTTAGGGCAGAACAGATTTTAAAACATACTGTTCATGATTTTCATAAAATGTGAGTTTGATTTGTGTGACATAGCGGAGCTTGAAATTGACCTCAATTTTGGTCAATGATGGTAATTTTGCCATTTGCCAAGTAAGCGTGATTTTGGAATACCTAATATTAGGCTTTTAAAATATTTTATTTCAGACCGGTATCAAAGGAAGTAAAATCCTTTTTTATTTTGGCCACAAACTAGGTATTGAAGTAATTATTAAAATTTTAATCACAAAAATCAAGTTGGGAAAGTTTTTATATGAATTATTCCATCCATTACTTTTTTTTTCTTTTCTTTTCTTTTTTTTTTACATAAAATGATACATTTTCTTTTTCTTTTTTTTTGTTGATACGTAACAAATGCCTCATGTATGTTCATTCCAATTTCCTTCCAGGGCGTTCATGGGTGGCATGTACTACAGAGGGGTTGTTGGTTTACTCCTTGGACCAGAGTCTTGTCTTTGATCCATTTGAATTAGAAATAGATATCACTCCAGCCAGCGTGAAAGCTACTCTACATAAAGGTGAATTCTCGGAGGCTCTCATGTTGAGTTTCAGGCTGAATGAGCAGTCACTGATACAGGAAGTGTTGGAGTCAATCCCAGTTGAAAATGGTGAGCAATTTATTCTGATGAAACATAAATATAATCTAGCTAATCTAACCTGATGTACCTGTAAAAATGATTCACCAATTTGAAGGTCTTTCTAAAATTTGTTTATACTACTGAGCCCAATAATTCCAATAATGATGGTGATCACGGCAGTTGATACTGGACCAAACCCCTCAGCTTAATTTCGAGTTGAGAGCTTTATACCACTACATCTCTCGTTCAAAATGTAGGAATACCCATTCATCATCTCTTTTTCAAGATCTTTTTTTTCCCAACTAGATGATATAGTTTTATTCTTCACAATTCCATAGCATTTTTATTATATTGTTTTCTTGGGTGTGTGTTTCCATTTGTTTTAAATCAAATGATTATTAATGGCCGTTTTCATCAATTTTCATAGGAACCTGACGGTAATAATAATAAAAGTTTATAAAATTTACAATATTCGTTTAAAGAAGGTAGTTATCGTTCTTCTGTTTGAAGTTTCATTTCTTCCTAGTTCCTGTGTGCTCTGCTACGATAATTTAAGTTTGATGTACTTTCCTCACCTTGTCAAAAATCACAATCTTCTTCTTTCGTTTTAGTCTCAATTTTGTACCAACTCTATACTATCAAGAATATCTCCTTTCACTTTCAATTTAACATCACAACATCTGCAAACATCTGAACTCAATGCATGCAACCTGCCAATCAAATGGAGACTGACAAAAGAAAGATATTTCTTCCCTCCTCCATCTCATTCTGTTAGTCTCTTTCTCTATTTCTTTCTGTCTCACTATGATTCTGTCTCTCTGGCTCTGGTCTCTCTTCATCCCTCCCCGTTCTCTTTTTCTCTCTCTATCCTCATGTACTACAATGTATATACAATATATAAATACAACACATTCTGATTATTTGATGACTGATCATGTTCATGGTGTCAATGGATTAAAGCAAATATCACAATTTTGTTCATGCTGTCATCACAGTTCAATTTTTTTTCTACGGATCGGTACTATTTGACATTGGATATCTAGGCTCTCAAGAACTAGGACATAATCTAGTGAAGTCTTTCCTTCATAGTATATAGCAATATAGCATATGTACAATGTTTGTAGGATTGATTTACTGCAATGGCCAATAGCATTCAATACGTTGATGTCACAAGTGTCTTGACTATGCATGAGGTTTTTAAAAATAAAATTAAATCAGAGAGAATTAAAAGGAAAAATTAAAAATAGGGGCCTACATCACCCCGATACAACGCCAAATTCACCGTCAAATTTACATTGGAGCAGGCCGGGCGGTAAATCGGGGTTTTACTGTACATCCAACATAGGTAGCATTTCTCCATGGTGACAATCTTGAATACCGGTACGGTTTGCAAAAACGTTTTCATTGTGATTGCTTTTTGATGGAAACACGAGAATATCTCAATACTCTGATAGCACATGTTTTGAGGATTCCAAAAATATGTAATGTAATATTGAGTAACAAAGCCTTTTATTCTGGTTCATGGACTTTAAAGGCATTGTGTGAATTACCCCAATCGGTGATTCTACGAATGATTGGAGAAATATCATGTGAATAAATCACTAGTCTGACATCATGATAGGTTGGTATTGATTATGTAACTGTCTTGATTTTGTAAGTAAAGGTCTCACTTTGGTTTAGTTTAATATTACTGCGACACTTACAACCCTGCATAATCTGGTTTTTGAAATGTTGGATTGCCTTGGTCTGATTGAATGTTGTTCCTCAATAACAGCTTTTTTATATAAAATAACTTCTATTATTGTCATTTTCTATCTTTTCAGCTTCCGTCATCATTGACAACCTACCTGATGTGTACATTGACAAATTGCTGTCATTCACTGCGGGCATGATAGAAAACTCTGCCCACATTGAGTTTTACCTACTCTGGCTCAATCCTATCCTTGCTACCCACGGTCCAAAATTGAAACTTCGTTCACAAAAGATAATGGCAACCCTAAGGACATTGCAGAAAAATGTGACGAGGAAATATGATGACCTTAGAAAAATGTGAGTAGAGCTAGAACTACCATACAGTGGAAACCTCAGAAAGCAAAGTTTGCAAGGACTGAGAGTTTTTTTCTTTCCTATTTATGTTTGTTCATTCAAATTAATAATTTTAAAATAATATTCGTTCAATTCCCTTGATTCAAAGTCAACATGGCAATTTTCTGGAAATCAAAACTTTAATTTCGAGTTTGCTTCAAGATTCATTTTTTACATCATGAGCCACTGACATGGTGCTACCCTGGTCCTAATAATATTGGTAGGCCAATTGCATTATATTGGTAATACAAAGTTTACTGCATGGAGTTTAGGATGAAGTATGGTGGGAGATGGGGTTAGAAAGAAAAGCAATTGTATCACTAAGAGTGTCAGTACTAATCACGTCATAGTCAAAGACCAGCCTCGCTCCTGCTCTAGCTGCATAAGATAACTCTCTACAATGTAGACTGGAGCATTGTCCTATTGAATGGGTGGGAAGGTCAATTAAAGTCTAGGCTTTCTCATTAGATCTGTTGCCTACTCCACTCAATAAAGCAGCTGCCTGATAATTAAGATTGTACCTTTTGTACTTATAAACAATAGATCTAAATCATTGCCGGATTATACTGTTTTTAAATTTGAATTGGAAAAAGAGCATGACTTCAATTCAATGACATTGTGGGCCCATCCCCAACCATCACGTGTACCACCATTACCTTTACCCTTAAAACGGTCACTTTTCTTGGTTACCTCTCTGGCCATAATTTGAATTTGGATAATTCGAAGTTTTCACCCATTCCCAAGGAATTTGAATTAAGAGGTTTCCACGGTATTGACTGTGTAAAATCTTCTTCTTTTTTAGTTTTAGATCAGTCTTAGGTTGTTTCACAAGACAGGGATGCCATACATTGAAAATGTTGATTGGAAAAAATTATTGTTACAGTTACAGATCAGCTGATGAATGTACACCCTATTTCATTCATGTTTGTCCTGATATAATGTTAATTTTATAGTTGTATACGTAATATCTATGCATTATATCACTATTTATATCGTTTTAATTAATAAGTTGTGTATTTTTATATGGAATTTTATAATGATATGTACTGTTCAGGGTTGAAACTTTCATACTGGTCATTCTGAAAATAGAATTTTGATTCTTAACTTGATTTATTGCTTTTGCCCGGTGTTTGTTTAACAGTTCTTGAGGTAGCTCTTGTCAGAAAGCAGGGCTACATTAAATTAGGCCCAAATGTAGCATGATACTAAAACCCTGAGATAAACGATCTTGGTTGACTGGACTTGATAAACAAGCAAATTCAATAAAGTGGTAAACTCAAATCAATACTGTACTGTTAGTGTCAATGAGCCTTAATATAAAGTTTTGAAGCTTGCGACATGTCATCAATGAGATTATTTTTCCCTTTTTTCCTTCCACTAGAGCTGACCATAACAAATACACTACACAGTACCTCCTTTCCTTATCCCGCCTCAAAAGGCAGAAGGAAACCAAGGAGGAGGATGATGATGAAGATGAGATTCGGAATGAGGAAGATGCAGAGGAGCTTGCATACACCTATGATGATAGTTCTGAAGAAAGCATGGATGTACCTAAATCTGATTTGGATTAAAATGTTGCAATGTTGAATAGTTACATGATTAATGAAGATGGCCAAGTCTTTCGACTTCAAGATGATGATGATGTCATGTCATGTTCCCACTCAGAAGTGGACTTTATAGGAGTAAAATGGGTGATGAATGTACATCAATTTCCAAGGATAATAGTACCAGTGTAATAAAGAGAAATGTGCTTCATCTTATAGAGCCAGAGTTTATTCTGATATCTGTACCTGACATCAGAATAAATATGATGCTAAGCTTAATTTCTTTCTTGGACCGACAACAGGTTGTAGTTGTGCGGGTAACAACATACTTATTTTGGTTCATGCCACAGTAACCAGAAGCTGCACTTCTGATGCTCTCTTGGTTTTCATTGTTTAATTTTTAATATCTGCTGTAATGCCATTTCTGGATCGAGTATGCTTGCTCTCCTCTCTGTGCTCTAGTTGAATAGAAGTCACAGATAAAAAACGGCGATCACCCTACATCAAAACCTGACATCCTAGATCAGACTGTCTTGGAATTGATCGCTGATTTTAATTACCCGTGATTACTATTCAACTGTTGCATATTCTTTTGCACCGGAAGACATTCTGGTCTGACTGTCAGGCCTGATGCCAGTGTGGTTCTAGCCAAAGCCTACTGATCGCCAACATGACTCTTCCTTCTATCATCTGTCCCTTTGCCTTTCCTCCTTCCACATTGGGTTCAGTTATTGGCTAGTGTATTTCTGTGTACATCCACCAAAATTGAGTAAAAGAAACCCATTGAATTGGCAACCCTGATTACAGATAGAAAATAAAGGTTTCAATTCATGCATATCATAAACCATGAACTGTGGGTGGTGAGTGCTCTTCGGCCTCAATGATAATGATAATAATAACAATGAAAATACAGTGAATGCTGCATGATTCAAATTGCAAGGGATATTATGATGACAATTAATAACTGGATATAATATTATTGAGCCAAATGTCACCAAGTCACTAATCTTCAGTCAATATTGCTAGGCCTAGGCCATCTGGGTGGCGGAATTTTAAATGCTTCATTGCAAGGCTTGGCTGATTTACTGTAGCATATATTAATAGAAATAAAAAGTCAGCCTTTCAATTCTATGATTTCAAATTGTCCAAATCAAGCCAGAAATATTTGAATTAAGCAAGATTTTTCAACAGAATTATGTGGACTCCACTAGTTAAAATGATGATAATGATAATACAGAGCACCTACAAATAAACTTGCTATCTCTTTTGTATTTCTTATTAGATTTCAATAAACTTTAACATACATCAAATTCCATACTAAGGAAGATCTTCAATAAATGGGACGTCAGTCTCGAATTTCAAAAATAGTGCCCAAGTGTTTGCGTTAAATTGATTCATTTCACTAAATTTCATTTCATTGTTGTAATTCATATTACATGGTGTCATACATCCATCTCACTTCTTCTTTTGTTTTCTTTTTTTCTTTTTTTTTTTTATGTTGAGCATTTAGCTACTCATCTGATTAAAGATGTTATAAAAAAAAAAATATATCAATAATATGATTTATAAGTTTGGCAATCATTCAGTTTGAAATTTGTTATTTTTTAACACTATCAATTATATGTATTTCTGACCGCTATGGATTTTATGTCATTGTATATAATTGTTAAAATCTATAAAAGTTTTCCTCCTTTTGGAGTCTGATGTATGTGAAGTGAAATGAGAATCACCGGAATCATAGCAAGCTTAGAGAGACTTTTTTTTTTTAATTCATGATGATAATAATAAGATAAGATATACTTTATTGATCATTCCTGAAATTTTGTTGTGCAAATCAAGGCTCATATTACAAAAAGCAAACATAAAGTATTCAAATAAGAACATGGTGTAGGTAAAGATCTCCGATTAGCCATTAATGTACAGTGCAACCCCTGGATAACGACATTGGCCTCTGGTCCCGATTTTTTTTGCTATAAATTATCAGTAATAAAAACCCCAAAATAACGACATAAATTTTAGTTAAACCCCTGTTTAACGACATCGATTTAGCGATAATCGGCAGTTGAAACCGAATAGATCAAAAAGTCAAGACAAATAGGCGCCCTCGTTTCCTACCAACGTCATCCCGTACTCTAAGCCAATAAAAACGCTTCTTTTCCGACCAATGTGATGTCCTACTCACTTCTCGAGCCTAATCATAGCCAACGAGATCGCTTTGAAATGTTACCGACCAACGAGAACACGTCTTGCGCTGTCGATAT
>JASKDV010201056.1:0-10891 GCA_032466395.1 Aegires albopunctatus
GAGAGAGAGAGAGAGAGAGAGAGAGAGAGAGAGAGAGAGAGAGAGAGAGAGAGAGAGAGAGAGAGAGAGAGTTGTTTTATTAGAGATAATGTAAAAACTGGCATTAACTGAAATTTTGATAAATTATTTAAATACATGTGAGATAAGAATCGATATATTAAACCATGACATTCTTCTAGTTTTTGCCAGTACTCAGGCTTATTATTAAAAAGTTCAGCAATTTATTATTCTATGAAGTAATTTAACTTCAAAAATTACAAACGTTACAAACATTAGGTCTAGATCTATCTGTGTGCTTTGTTTGCAGTTTTATCAAAAGCATGTGCGTACAAATCAGAGAACTGAAAAAAGTAAGAGATATCTCATTTGTACCTACGTTTTACTATCTCCGATGAAGTTCAAAGAACTAAAGGATCACTAGACCTAATTTCTTGAAGCTGGAACATCTAGTTTATCAAAGGAAGATATCTTTTAACAGTAAACGAGTTGGATTTTAAAAAAAAACAACACCCGTGCTTTAAAGCCGAGCGCGTGATCACGGCATGCACGCAATGCGATTGGTCTAATGCAGAATAGCTGCCCCAATCACAGCGATGTTGGCGCTTGCTGATAGAATCGAAAGTGATGCGGCCAACGCTTATTTCGGATTATTTTATTAAACTTTGATGTTCGATTTCTCTTAATTTCCTAGCCTTTGCTTGTCCTAGTTTTCAGAGAACACTTAGGTATCCTTCTTAAACACGATCGTAATTAAAATGTTTCTGTTGCTTACATTTTCCATCAAAATTGTAGAATGACTGGACTAAATTGAAAGAGCATTACAAAAATATGGAACAAAAGAAATCACTAAAGTTTTCGTTGTATCAATATCAAGTGAATATCTGATTTTGGCGATGTTTTAGGATAGTAGTTACAAGATTGAATAACTTTAGTGGTGTTATCCTTTATTCTAAGACTAGGTAGGACAAACAGCCTAGTTAACGCCTTCAGCGAGGCGAGCGTCGCGATTTTCGTCTTTTTCTGTCATCTTTTCACACTCCTCACCCCTCTCAACGAAATCGCATTGTAATATTATGCACATCATCACAAAGAGCAAATCAAGCCTTTTCTATCTATACATAATACAATAGGGTTGTAATAACGTAGTGTGTAGTGTACGCCTTACACAAAGTCCAATTTTGCGAAAGTTGAACCCAGCGCAGTGGCATATTGAAAGGTGGTTTTTAAACCTCTCTCTTTCTTTTTCTGTCTAGTTTAGGCTCTGACACCAAAAAGTGTTTCTGATTGGTTGCTTTAAATAGATATTGAAAATTCCCGTTCTTACGATACTTTGTTTGCCTTTATAGGTCAAACAGAAGTTACTTAATAAGTTAAATAAAGTTTTTAGATGTGCTGCATCAGAACTTCCGATATTTTTTTCTCTGGTAAATGGTACTGTGTTAGGAAGAGAATTTAATATTCTAGATTGTGTTCAAAATTCACAATAATAAATTAAATGGAGCCGATTCTACAGTTACATTGTATTTGAACAGAGCCCATTTTCAATGAACGCACAATATAAACACTATGTAAAACGCATGGCAAATGGTGGGCAGCCCGTGAAGGCCAAGGCTATTCGTAATGGCGGCTATCGTAATACAGTCGCATTTTTCTCTTTCAATTTAAGTCAGTGGGAGGCATCATTTTCATTATTTTTGCTGTATTTTGCGGGCCATAACTCAATTTTTGATTGTTTAGATGTAGATGTATTTCAAGCATGTATGATGATTATAATGGTATCAACTCACTAGTTTGATACAGGTCTACTTAGGCTGAATTGCGCATTTTACACAATGCCGCTTATTTATGTCAGCATTTTTTTATTCCTGACATTGTAAGCAGGTTTTATTCTATTTCGTCTGTCAGTGCTTGAAAAGATCTTTAATTTGATGTATTAATCAATAATGTGGCTCTATCCATTGATTTTTCAGAGTCATCTAAAAATTGATAAAATTTGCTATTTTTACTTGCCTTGAGCTATTCACAAAATTGTGCATTTTTGTCAATATCATGTAAAAAAAAACAAATCACTTGCATCTTTTTCATACCCGCCCAAAAAAATAGCCATGTTCTATGCATATAGGAGTTCATGTTTTGCAAATTTGAGAATGCAGGGTGGTTAATAAATTTTAACATTTGAAAATGTGACAAAAAATTCAAAACTTAAAATATCCATAACTTCGTTAATTAATTCACTTAGAATTCAATTTACTGATTTATAATATAATAGTTAGTCTCACAATTTACCGTAATTTTTGTCGCATCTCTGAGGTTTCTTCATATTATATATGCCTTTTTAATTGTCACCATTGACATCAATTTAAGTAACAATATACTAGTCAATGTTGAAAGATGATGCTATTTTCTCTCTAAAGCTGTGGTTCCGGTTTGAGTGGGGAAGTTCTCACAGATAATGGCCACATGTGGGTTGGTCTTGACATTAGTCAACACATGTTAGGTGAGACATTCTTGCTTTTTTTCGAGATTTTCCTCCCCGTTTGAAAGATTTATAATGTCAACTCTTTTTTTAATACCCGTTATTAAAAGATGTGCTTTTTTATTTCTGATACATCCATATTTGTCCCAATCTTGTAAATTAGAATTCAGAACACATACATAGACTACTGTTCAAAAGTTGCTGGAAAGGATCAAGAAAGCCACAGACACTCAGGGACAACCAGGCAAATTTCAGAAAACATCTCTCCTGCATAGAGCAAATAGCATAGAACAGGTATTGATTAGAATTGAAATCTACTTTACCTGTCAACTTCATTACTATGAAAAGGTGTTCAAAAGCATTGTAAGGAAGATACTATGGCAAATCATTAGGCATTATGGTATACCACCGAAAATAGTCAGCTTGATAAAGATGTGCAAGAATACCTGAGGGACAGCTTACAGAGAGTTTTGAGATCAACATAGGATTCCGTCAGGGTTGTCTTTTGTCACATTCTTATTCATTGCGGCAATAGATTGGCTCGGAATGGAATTCAGTGGCTACCTTGGAAGCAGCTAGATGACTTGGATGACATAGCCCTCCTTTCACACAGTCAGCAGCAGCTTCAGTCAAAGACTACATTGGTAGGTTACAGCTTTCAACCTCTATTATACTGCGCATTCATCTAGGATAATCAAAAGTTCTTAAAGAATGCTCACCAAATAAGGTGCCAATTAAGATAAAGGAATGAGAATTGGAAGAAGTTGACACTCTCAAATATTTAGGATGAATTTTTTAGGAACAGAGGCAAACATAAAGACAAAAATATCAAAGGTGCAGAATGCATTCATCTCTTTTGGTAAGGCTTGGCAAGATAGAATTATATCAACATGTACCAAGTGAAACTTTTCAATTCAAATGTAAAACTAGCGTTGTATGGCTGTGAGACATTCACCCACATCCTCAAAAACAAGCTACAGACCTTTACCCTGTAAATATATGCCTGAGGAAGATCTTAAGAATCAGATGGTCGGACAGAATTCAGAATGAAGAGCTATTGGAAATTACAGGACAGAAGTAGAAGAGGAATACTGAAGAGGTGGGAAAGAGAAAGCGGAGGTGGTTCCACCACACACTTATGAAACCATCCAAAAATATCACAAGGCAATCATGAGATGGAATTCCTAGGGGCACCAAAAGAAAGGTAGACAAGGAACAACATGGAGGAAGAAATGAAAAGAGGAGGATAAAGCTGAAATAGGTTTGAGGAGCTTGTGCAGAATAGTTGGAAGCTTGTCATAAGTGGCCTATACTCTGGCATATGGTGATAAGGCAATGAATGAATGAAATGTTTTACCAACAGCTTACCACATAAATGTAAATCTTAATATTACTAAATGCAATCATCATCTTTAGTTTTAAAATGCATTTTTCATTTCTCATATTCCAGATGTTGCAAGAGAAAGAGAAGTGGAAGGAGATTTGATTCTTGGGGACATGGGTTTTGGGCTTCCTTTTAGACCAGGCACCTTTGATGGGGTCATCAGGTATGTTAATTAATAGATGATCTACCTATTTCACCTTTGTTTCATGGGTCAAAGGGGTAAAGTAGTTAGTTAGGAAATCACATCTTATTCAAAAATTCAAATCCCCAACAGAAATAATTGTAAATTTGATATGATCTTGTGTATATCTCTGTTGTTGTTTTTTGTATCCAACTGTAGCTTCAAAAAGATCATTGAAAACTGGCTTCAACACATTACTAGGCAATTTTTGTCAAGTATCAATGAATTTTATGAAACAAAACGATATATTTGAATGCATTTATTTATCATTAGCATGCAATAGCTGTTTCAATGCTGAAAATGAGCACCTATGTCTGGAAAAATTGGGTACCCATTTTAATAATGATAAACCAAGAGGACACTTCCCTCCTATCAGTCAAATTCACCATATAAATGGCAATAGTGGCTGCGCAAAAACAACAATGTCTGTACTAAACTCTGATGTCCGTCACATGCTCAAATTTGTGATAATCTGTAATCATTACAGAAAACACATTTGTACCATACTAAATTACAGAATTACAAAAATAGCCAGTATAAATACATATTTTTTAGACAATAAAATTTTGACTGTGCGATTACTTTATATCTACTTTTAGATTTGTTTCCATCAAACTAACATTCAAGAAACCAAAGTCGAGACATTCAAAATTCCATGTAGTTCTAGAATCTTTAAAAAATTAGACATGGAATCTTCTTTGAAGAAGAGGAAAGTTTCAGAAGCACTTCAAGAAAATTTTGATATTAATGCGACCATCTATTGTATAGGCCCAATGTATTAAAAAAATTTGGTGATGTCACCACCTCATTACAGAAATGTATATTGAATTAAGAAAAACTTATGAAGCCATGACATAATTTTGAATTTCAAACTAGGGAGGCCTGTCCACGCAAGTTTTGTAACATAAACTGCCTAAGTCGGCACTGACCTCTGTTGTTGACCGCGTCCTCTACCTTTGGTCTCTGCTAGTGATTGGTCATTTTTTAGTTTTTCCCCCTCTCTCTAAACAAATAAGAACACAAAAAAGGCAAAACAAAACAAACAACAAACAGCAAGCAGAACGTAAAAACCCAATATCATGCAAGCCATTAATGAATAGCAAACTAGGTAGTGCAGTGTAAACTGGCTCTGTTAGTCCACACGGCTATGACATGACATCGTGACAGACACAAAACAGATCCTCTCACAGAGCTGCCAACCAATACACATTTTTGTACATTGTATTTTAATACATGTACAAATTTGAGACGAAAATACAAAAATACAAATTAGGTGATGAAAAGACAAATTTAACAAATCCAAGCTTTTGCCAGTTTTCGCCTCAAGACAGTGTTTAACAGGGCTTGTTGGTGGCCTTGAACTTGTACATTGCTTGTTTAGTAAAGGGTGTGTATTAGTATGCCAGTATTTTTTTGGAATATTTTATTAACATTTCAACTTGGAGTTTATTTCACTCAGGGTAATCTACTCTTTTTAATTGGATTTATATATATTAACTGGACCATGCATGTGTGTACAGTCAATATTTGAGATTTTATGTTACAAAATTATTAAGTATGACGATGTGTGAACATCGGTCGATAGAATACAAATTTGCAGATGAAAATATAAATCAGGTACTCTGGATACAAATTCTGCAAATCTTAGGTTGGCAGCTGTGCTAGGATGTAAACAAGTGGCCACATTCATGCCAAATATTGCCTGTAGTTATCAACAAGGATTGGAGATTCAGTGGTTTTTAAATGAAGAGCAAGAATCACTAACTTGCTTATGCTGATGACGTAGACTTCATATCCTCCACTAACTTTAAGGAAGTGGCCGAGATACAACAACATCTTGCCAAAGTAAACCTAAAAATAAATACAAGTAAAACCGAGCACTCCCTTATCAAAGCCACCGATGAAGAACATTGGAGAAGAGTTTAAAAAGTAGGTTCAATGCTTGGAGATAAGGAAGACATCTGCTGAAGAAAACAACTATCAAACGCTGCCCTTGTTTAAACTGACATCCATATGGGACAGACATGAGAAATCAAACAAAACACTAGACTAAATATACAATACTCTCGTCAAATCAATCCTACCCTATAATTCTGGAACATGGGCTAAGGAGGATGAGCACAGACTAGACACATTTCATCGAATTTAGAATAAAATACCCAACTAGAATATCAAACAAATCACCATATAGTAAAACCAAAGAAATACCGCTATCCTTCACAATCCTACAAAACAGACTACGACTTTTCGGCCACATTCTAAGACAAGATGTAAACACTCCGAGCAACAAAGCAATAGTTCACTATTTCAACCAAAACAACAAAAAACAAAGAGGACGACCAAGAGCATCTATAGTCAAAACACTTAGACGCGAACTCAGACATGTGAGGCAAAATCTAAAAACATTTCAAGATCTTGAAACAATCCGAGACAGTGCAGAAGAGCGACATGAATGGAAATCTATCACCTCAACAATCCTCAAAGCAGCCCAGGAGAAAAAGTCGGTCGTCTGTAAAGGCCCTAAGTAAGTAAGAATATCTAACGCCATTTATTCTATTTTGTTGATCCTGCTATTGTAAGAAGTCATTGTTCTGAACTTTGTTATTCTTTGCTTAGGCTGACACTAAACTACTACTGCTTTTTTATTTCATTGCAGTATTTCTGCTTTACAATGGTTATGTAATGCTGACAAGAAATTTCATTCACCAGCTAAGAGGATGCTCACATTTTTTCGTACTCTTTATGCTGTAATGGTGAGATTTTCTTCTCTCTCTTTTTGAGTAATCTTTGTATTTTCGTTACATACAGGGTGTCTCAAAATAAAGGTAATTGTCATGAATGTGAATAACTTTTCAATTATGGACTCTGTTGTAAGAGAATTTCGAACGCATATAAAATATTTAAGTACATTTTAGATACAAAAAGTTCAAAATGTAAGCATGACAGATACAGAAAAAGAATATATTTGTTGTAAAATTATCTTTTTTTATTTTATTTTAAAAAAATGATGTATTACAGAAATGAATGATACCTCAACTTGTTATAAGTCATTGGAATTTGTAGGCAGATTGCCTCAATGATAAAAACACTTTCACACTTAAATATTAGAATTAATTAAAGGTATGCGCATATTTGTTTGCTCTTTTTAAGAGACAATGCTTTGTTTAATAGTCTTCACATTTGGGAGAGCAAAAGCTCATGAATGTCCCATTAACCCAGAATGAAATAGATGGGGATATTTATATGGTAGACGTACCAGCCAATGTTATGCATATGTGTATTGTGACTGCCCCTTGGATGTCTTTAGCAGTTCACCACCATCACCACCACCCCATGTCCGTATGCAATGAAAGATTAGAAAAGAATTCAAGAACTTTTACGATTTATGCTAAAAACTAATTGTCCAAGGAGTATCCGACTTAGGCTAGAATTTCATGTCCCTAATCCCTGTTTGGGTCATAACAAGCTTGGCAATCCTGTGATGGTAACTAAATTATAGAGACTTATGCATTATATTATATATTTTAAAGAACATATTCATTTTTCAAATAAAATTGTTTGAAAATATTAAACACTGCAACTTACTCGTCATTTTTACAGGCACGAGGGTCTAGGGCAATCTTTCAGCTGTATCCTGAAAACAGTGCCCAGGTGAGTGATTACATCTTGGCTTCCATCTTTTCATCATTGCTTTTTTTTATAATTGTAGAATGCATGACTTGAATCAACAGTTGTATTATATCATTTCAGGGGTTGGGATTCTTATCTTCTACATACGTAGATGCTTATTTAAGAAAATTGAAAGAAACATTTGTAATGTACAGCATATTTATAAGAACTGTTATCTATGGATGGAGACTAGGTAGCTCAATTAGTAGAGTATTGGGCTGGCAAACTGCAAACCTCTGGTTCAAACCTACAGTCCCAGCAGATTTTTCTAGTGGCTTCCCCGTCAACCCAGCAGTGATTGGGTAGCTAGATCTATTTAGATTTGACATAATAAAAGTTGGTGTAGAAAGCAATGGCAAGCTACTTTTTGTAACCACATCAAGTCTTATGCCTTGATAAATTGGGGACCACGCTCAGTAGTGAGTGTTTTATTTTGATATCTTTGAACTGTAATATTTTCAAGATTAAGCAGACATGCAAACCCTCCCAAGCTTGTATAGAGACTACCAGTTTGAAAGTCTCCTATTATCCCTACCACCTCAATATCCCTTGATTTCAGTCAGCTGAACGTAGTATGGCATAATAGTACTAGTAATAGAATTATCGTTGATTTGGTACACAGTTGCTGTGGCCAGAAAGGAATCAGGCCAAATTAGGTTATTATTTTTCCATTACAGCCTGTTCAGAAGAACTTCTCTCTTGTCCGCACTTCACATGTGCGGATGATTTATTTCTTGAGCTATAGAACTAGCGTTCAGACTGAGTATCTAGCACCATCTACTTCACCTACCCCTTTTATACGTGACGTGTAAATGTCTCCCATAAAATTTTCATTCGACATCCCTCATGTGCTTCTGCCTGCCTCACTCCACATGTGAGCTGACAATAACAATGAAGAGTGAATACAATTTGGCAGCTGAGATTTCTTTTTCAGGCAATCTTTTGTCAAAAAGCACAAATCTGAGTTCAAAATTGGATTCTCCACTAAATTTTGATAGTTACTCATTCCTATCTGAGTTGCCTCACCAGCCACACAATTGCCAACTGAGCTGTATATTACTCTGAATAATTCTGAACACAAATAAGCATAACTTTTTTCATTTTTTTGTACTCTTTATGACCGGAATTTTTTCAGCTGATTGGCGGAATTAATTTAAAATGATGAGATTACACTGGATTGAAAACCTAACATTGTGGAATTAGAGTGAAATCTAACAGGGGTATGTCATCCATCAAAATGTTGTTAAGTAGTTGGAGAATATGAATATGACATTTTTGTAAAGATAGAATTCAAATTATGGTTAGTAAAGGGGGATAATTCAACAGAGAAAATTATTATACGACCCTCCGCTCGGTCATAAAGAGTTAACTTTTTGTTGTAAAATTTGGCGAGAGGTAAGACATGCCTTACCTAGAATCTAAATTAGCAAAGATTAATATTACATGGATTAGTGGGGCTGAAAGTCGTCTAGGACATAAGAATCCCCTATTCAACTATTCTTGTAGACCGTCTTATCGTCTTAGCATAATTCTAATCATAAATTATTAATTATTATGATTTTATAAGCAAAAGAAAAACTTTAAAACGAAAATCTGGCTGGACTATACACCAAAGAATACCTATTTGGTGTCTCTAGGTGCTGTAGTCTTTCTTGAAAGTGTCAACGTAGTTACAGTCCTATTTTTATATTACAGTTAGCCTGGTTAAACTGAAATCCCTGTTAGACTGAAACTTAAAAAAAACCAAAACAGAATTTTTTAAAAATGTAAATAGACCGATAAATCTGAAGGTAAGCCCACTTATACTGAAATTTGTTTGCCAGTTGAGAACAGAAATTGCTGAAATTCTCGACCAAAAGTTTAAACGCACACCAGCCACAAAGGAAACAATACAAAGAAAGACAGCAAGAAAACAAAATAAAAAACTCTGCTGTAACGCAGTGGTGAATGGCATTCCTGAGTCCACTTTCAAAATAGCAAGATAGTGTTTCCTTTCCATTGACGTGAATATCACCCGAAACACCATTATAGCTTACTTAAAAACCTCCACACAGCGATGTTGCGTCATTATCGGTTACATTGAAATCCCGGTTATATTTAAATTTTTAGGAATATTTTTGAGTTTCAGAATACGCAGGTTCGACTGTATTATTATTGTTATAATATTTTATTTTATTTATTTATTTTTTAAAAGATGAAAAGTCCTTGAATCTTCCAAACAATTATCCTTTACAATTATTATCTAGCTGGAACTTCTCACACAGCAGGCTATGAAGTCTGGTTTTACTGGGGGTTTAGTGGTTGACTTTCCCAACAGTTCCAAGGCTAAAAAGTAAGTAAAGAAATTATTTTAAACATTGTTCAATTGTAAATGTAACAGTGGTACATTTTCACTTTTTTAAAGTGCTGTTGGCTGAGATCCTTCACTGTCATTTAGGCCTCCATTGTTAGAAATTTGTTCTCATGTAAACTTTTTTCACTTTCTGATCCCTGATTTCTAGAGTCAAGATTTTTAAATTGTGCTAAAGTTGAAAAGTTATGGCATATAGGTCTAGCGGTAGACATTTGGACTGGTGATCGAGAGGTACATGGTTCGAATCCCTGTTGGGCTTGATATTGAGTTCTTGGGAAAGACTCTTTATATGCAGTTCATCACCGTACCGAGGTGTAAATTGGGTACATGGCTATAGGTAGAGGAAGATCTCGTCAGTATGCCAGAGGGTTGAGAGTGGATTTTGGATTGTTATGTCCTGCCAGGGAAACTCTGTAAAGCGCATTGAGCATAATATTAGTGGGAAGACACTATATAAGAACGCTCTTAACTTATAAAAACCTTGTAAACCAACAGAGAATTGTATTTTCTGTTCCAGAATATTTTTGTGCTTATTCTGTGGAGGTCCATCACAAGCATTGCCTAAGGGACTTGGGACGGAGGAGGCAAATCCAAATGTTGCCAGGATGTCTAGTAGAAGGTGAGTAAGGATTTACACCAAAATAACAGCCAATCTTGGTACAGTAGTACACGGCTACAGCGGGACTTTTGGGACCAGAAGAAAAATCCCGCAAAGGGTAATTACCGGAAATAATTCTAAACCACATGATTCTTTGAAAGCATTTCCTTTTCTCTTTAATGGAAGCCATCTTTTCTTGTTGCTTGTGCTATGTGCTGTCTAGGCCTAAA